>JBAMBM010000543.1:0-200000 GCA_037043425.1 Hirtodrosophila duncani
CAGGCAGCATTAGCCGCTTACGAGATCTACAGACCCTATAATGACAGTTCTCGTCATTATCAGGTTGTTATCATCATAAGAAGCAAGATTAGGGGCCCCGCAGACGCGGTGCTGGCCTCATTTGGGACTGTATTGAATTTTGATGCGATAATAAATCGCCTAGATTTCACATACAGTGACAAGAGACCAATTCATGTCATTGAACAGGAATTAGGTACCTTGAGGCAAGGTGGCCTGTCCCTGCTTCATTATTACGATGAGGTAGAGAAGAAACTCACTCTTCTTACTAACAAAGTTAACATGTCGTATGAGCCAGCTTTAGCAAAGGGCCTATGTGAAAAATTCCGCGACGATGCGTTGCGTGTCTTCATATCGGGTCTCAAGCGCAGTCTTACAGATGTGCTCTTTGCAGCAAAGCCCAGAGATTTGCCTTCAGCGCTAGCTCTCGCGCAAGAAGTCGAGTCAAACCATGAAAGGTACGCATTCGCGGCTAATTTCCCAAAAGGTCTAGAAGACAAAGAGCGCAAGCCGCATGCAAAAGCGCAGGGTCACCAACAGGGAAGGCATTCGCAACAAGCCGAAACACAAGCTAGCGTTACAAAGAATCCGCACTTTACCAAGCAAACCAAGGCCCCAGTAGAGACTGACCAGCATCAGGCAGCACAATAAAAATGGCGCACAGGTGCCCATGGAGGTCGATCCTTCCTTCTCAAGGGTCTTGCAGCCCACTCAAGCCCCTGCTTACACGAATAGGAAGCACAGGGCACAGCGCACAGGCGGTCAGAGATATCAGCAGAGGTTGAATCACGTCACGCAAGACGCGGGACAAGGGGCAGAGGCGTATGCTGATGCCGCCTCCAGCGCAGTGGCACAAAACAATGACGATGCTAGTTATGATTCTGATGCCCTTATGATGCACAAATGCTTTGTTTCAATGTTTGGGTTGAAGGCAACATTTTTCATTCTGCCGGACTTGTCAGCTTTTGATGGGATTGTAGGCCTTGACCTGCTAAAGCACGTAGCTGCTTCGATTTGTCTAGATTCAGGACAACTTAAGTGGGGTACGGAGGTCGAAAAAATCACTTTCCACACAAAAATGTAAATTCCACTAATGTAGACTGTACAGAGGCATCCCCATTAGCTAGAAGTTCTTTTTTGAAAATGCTAAGGACCAGACAAAAGGCTTTTGCAGACCCAGACGAGGCGTTGCCGTATAACACATCAGCCGGGGCCACCATTAGGACCACAGATGAGCAGCCGATCTATGCCAAGCTTTACCCATATCCAATGGGAGCAGCTGATTTCGTTAATAAAGAAATCAAAGATCTGCTAAAAAATGATAGAATTCAAAAGTCCGTCTCTCCCTACAATAACCCAATATGGGTAGTAGACAAGAAGAGCACTGATGAAGCAGGCAAAAGGAAAATGAGATTGGTAATGGACTTTCGTAAACTTAACGAAAGAACCGTGAATGACCGTCAACCCTTGACCTTCGCAGTTTCGGAATCCAATCCAAACGCGAAGATCAAAAGGTGGAAAGCGCGCATTGACGAGTCTAATGCACGTATCTTCTATAAGCCTGGCAAGGACAATATGGTTGCGGATGCCTTGTCAAGACAGCATCTCAACGCTATAAATGAACAAGAAGTTGAGTCCTGCGCAGCAACGATCCACAGTGATGTATCTCTCACCAACACCATTGAGACAACAGACAAACCCTTGAACTGTTTTCAAAACCAAATAGTGCTAGAAGTGACGCGTTTCCCCTTAAAACAGAGTTTTATTCTATTTGGAAATAAGAAACGCTACTTGATCAGCTATACTTGCATTGAATCGCTGCTAGACGAGCTCGTAGATGTAGTTTCACCCAAATGCGTAAATGCTCTCCACTGTAATTTACACACGCTTGCAATGATACAAGATGCATTGGTTCGAAGATACCCGGCCACAAAGTTCTGGCACTGCAAAAATCGCGTAGTGGACGTATTTGCGATTGGAGAAAGAAGGGAAATCCTCACAGCCGAGCATAATAGGGCCCATAGGTCTGCACAGGAAAGTATTAAGCAGGTACTCTCCGAGTACTACTTTCCAAAGATGGCAAAAATAGCCAATGAAATAGTGCAAAATTGCAAAACATGTGCTAGGGCTAAATATGATAGACACCCCAAAAAACAAGAGCTTGGGGAGGCACCGATCCCCTCATATGTAGGAGAGATGTTACACATAGACATTTTCTCCACTGACAGGAAATTTTTTCTCACTTGCATCGACAAGTTCTCTAAGTTTGCTATTGTCCAACCGGTCCCTTCAAGAACCATTGTGGATCTGAAGCCAGCCTTAATGCAACTAATGAATTTTTTTCCAAAAGCCAGATCTATTTACTGTGACAATGAACCGTCATTGAATTCAGAGACCATCGTGACTATGCTTGCAAACAACTATGGGGCCAGCATTTCAAATGCACCACCATTGCATAGCATCTCGAATGGACAGGTTGAGCGCTTTCACAGCACTCTGTTAGAGCTAGCCAGATGCCTAAAGATCGATAAAGGCATAAGTGACACCGTAGAAGTCATTTTGCTGGCTACAACTGAGTACAATAAGTCGATCCATTCGGTCATCGACCAGAGACCAGTTGATGTAGTTCAGGCGCACCCAGATGAGCCCCAAGGGAAGATACAAGAAAAGATCAGAAACGCTCAGACGGCGCTCAGAGCTAGGGAAAACGCTAATCGGCAGAATAGCGTCTTTGACGTTGGTGACAAAGTTTTGGTCAAGTCCGACCGACGGCTCGGAAACAAACTCACACCTTTATGTGATGAGAAGGCCGTGGATGCAGACCTGGGGACCGAGGTCCTCATTAGAGGGAGGGTGGTCCACAAGGACAACCTAAGGTGACTCCCTTGTTTTTTTTTTTCATTTTTTTGTTAAACCTTTTTTAAGCCACTAAGAAAACTCGTATAAGTTAGATATAGTTTTTCAATTTATTATTAGCCACCTGGCAAACCTCTTTAAAGAGAACAACGGAAAAGTTGCTAAAATGCCAACAATAGACAAATAGAAATAAACACTAGAGTTCAAGACCAGCTTAACCAGTTAACAGTTACTGTCAATAAAATTCTCGAGATAACCAAAAACTCACAAGTCGACACTAGCCATTTGTTTAAAAGACTGTCTACAAACAGAATGCTGATAGTGGAGTTGCAATATTTAGTGCTTGCTATTACTCTTTGACCCACTCAGATTTGAAATCAATTTGGCTAGAGGAACCCACCAACACTCCCATAGGAGATCTTATGTCCGTTGCGCCCGTAAAAATTCTTCAATCCATTAACACTATATCATATTGCGATTGTTTGACAACATCATAGCCGAATGCGATGGAGAAACCCACACACTGCAGAGTTGCGCCGCTTCACCTGGAGCCACATTTTGTCGTCTGGCATTAGAGAGTCCATGTGCCAAAGAGCTCCATGCAGGTGGCACGGCACACTGCGAGATCCAGCCGAGCAACCTGGAAACAATCACCCATGTAGATGATCATCATCAACGACGGGTCCGCAAGGATTCAGGTGGACAACGGCACCAGGTACAAGGCACGCATCTCATCACGTTCGGAGACCGAGTCGCAATTAACGGGACTGTGTTTTACAATCACAACAACGTACGCAATAGAGTCCCGGGTATTGTCAATTCTCCCTTGCTGAACATCACTGCAAGCCAAGATGTCCTCAGCCTCCCTTACCTTCATCGTTTGAATGAACGTAATTTGGAGGTGATACAGCAATTCAAGAAAGAAGTCGGAACCGATCAAGCTATCGTGTGGCATTCATCATTGGAGCCATATGCTGTGCTTTAATCTGCATTGGCCTCACTCTTTGGCGGATCATCGACGCAAAGGAGTCTGCGAAGCAGTTACGAGATGTCGTCGCCTGGATTGGGTCGGCCGAGGACGGCCTTATACTTGAAGGGGGAGTAGTTAACAGATAACGCTCAATATAGGATATTTCATAAGCTTATATTATAAGTTAAAGAACAGCCCTCGCAATTGCGGCGCTGCATACTTTGTATCAGCGCGCTACAGCTGCAATGGTCAGCGGCGGTAACCGGACACTTTTGTTTTGCTAGAAGAGTTTCCGTTATTGCCGAAGATTTTGCTGAGTCGGCTTGCCGATCTTAACATTATGGCGTGATGCTAGCTTTGGCTTAGCTTAAGCGAAATATATTTTGTATTAAGAAATCAGTTCCGAATACAGCGCTCTTCCAATAAGTCGCTAAAATAAATTATCACTCCGACACTCCCGAAAGCGACAACGTCTTATCAGTATTACAGCTGCAGCCGCCAACGGCGATAAGCGCATTCCTTTGCTATGCAGATTTCGTTATCGCGCTCAACTTAACATGTTGTTATGCTTGCAAGTTGTCTTATCTTGAATTGAGCTCCTAAGAAATCTTCTTATGTTAGTTTGGTTCATAAATGCACGTCGCGTCTGTAACACTCGGCCGTAAAATAATTTGCTTTATTGTCTGAGCCCGAGGCCAGCAATCGGTAAAGTATACCTCTCAACATAATCTTCAGCCACAACTGGACTGGAATTATATTAATTTATAGATATATATATAGATATTAGATATATATGATATATAGATATATAGATATATAGATATATAGATATATAGATATATAGATATATAGATATATAGATATATATATAGATATATAGATATATAGATATATAGATATATAGATATATAGATATATAGATATATAGATATATAGATATATATAGATATATAGATATATAGATATATAGATATATAGATATATAGATATATAGATATATAGATATATAGATATATAGATATATAGATATATAGATATATAGATATATAGATATATAGATATATAGATATATAGATATATAGATATATAGATATATAGATATATAGATATATAGATATATAGATATATAGATATATAGATATATAGATATATAGATATATAGATATATAGATATATAGATATATAGATATATAGATATATAGATATATAGATATATAGATATATAGATATATAGATATATAGATATATAGATATATAGATATATAGATATATAGATATATAGATATATAGATATATAGATATATAGATATATAGATATATAGATATATAGATATATAGATATATAGATATATAGATATATAGATATATAGATATATAGATATATAGATATATAGATATATAGATATATAGATATATAGATATATAGATATATAGATATATAGATATATAGATATATAGATATATAGATATATAGATATATAGATATATAGAAGATATATAGATATATAGATATATAGATATATAGATATATAGATATATAGATATATAGATATATAGATATATAGATATATAGATATATATAGATATATAGATATATAGATATATATAGATATATAGATATATAGATATATAGATATATAGATATATAGATATATAGATATATAGATATATAGATATATAGATATATAGATATATAGATATATAGATATATAGATATATAGATATATAGATATAGATATATAGATATATAGATATATAGATATATACAGATATATAGATATATAGATATATAGATATATAGATATATAGATATATAGATATATAGATATATAGATATATAGATATATAGATATATAGATATATAGATATATAGATATATAGATATATAGATATATAGATATATAGATATATAGATATATAGATATATATAGATATATAGATATATAGATATATAGATATATAGATATATAGATATATAGATATATAGATATATAGATATATAGATATATAGATATATATGATATATAGATATATAGATATATAGATATATAGATATATAGATATATAGATATATAGATATATAGATATATAGATATATAGATATATAGATATATAGATATATAGATATATAGATATATAGATATATAGATATATAGATATATAGATATATAGATATATAGATATATAGATATATAGATATATAGAAATAAATTTACCTATATATGTTGTTGCGGCAGTTTTGTAGAAATCAACATTTTATTTTTTATTTTTCGCTTCCAGCAATTTTCTTACATTCTTCTTCTATCTTCTCCGCGATAAAACTAAATAAATCGATACTTCCATGTACGAATCGATACTTCAGCGACATAAACTCCACCTAGTCTTAAGTCTGGGTCTCAATATGATCCTTCTTGTGATCTGCAGTCTTGAAAGGCTACTGACTGGTTTGACGCTTTTAGCTCTGTTACGCTGATCACGTTGTCCTCTCTAGCAAACGTTTTCAGCACAATTTCCGGGAGCTAATTTCCTCTAGGTATTGTCTTGTCCAATTGGGGCGATTGACAAGGGTTGGCATTGGTTAAATGTTCCTTTAGGAATCGCTTCCTGAAGCATTCGATCTGCATTTGTGTTGCTCTGCAGGTCCGTGCTATGGCATGGAGCAAGAACGCCACTGTTTTGCAGGGTCATCTGGTTCCAGTATATATGGTCGATGACCAAATGTTCTGCTTCGCAAAATACTGTGCGCAGAGTTTCGCCCGAAGGTTTGGTATTAATTGCGAATACCGCAGAGATCTTTTGTGTTGTGTTGCTGCGCCAAGAAAATTTGTTCTATTATTGGCCTCCGATAGCGCGGCTAGCTGAGATATGACAGTGCCGTGAAAACGTAAAAGCGGGGGAGGCCACATGTGTACATATATGAATTAGGCAACATTTGTCTTTGGAAGTTCGAGTCATACCCATACCACACACGGGATTTTCTAAATATCATTCATAGAGAGAGAGGAGAATTGGGTTCACCAGCACACTCCCAGCCTTTAATGCATGAGCTTGTGTACCATGTAATGTGGCTTCGCCGTGCAGAGTTTTTTCGAATTACAAAAAATTAAATCACAATACAAGGTTTTTATATTGCCCCAGCAAGCCATCATTCGTTGAATTGCCATGATGCATGAATGCGCCACTTCGAGATGTACAGCTCTTGTTGTTAAGCAGGTGAATAGGACTCCATACCTCTTCGAAAGAGTTTTCGTATGTCTTCCGCTATTGCCTCTGCCATATTCCGTGTAAAACGGGCCGAATAATCTATCCCAGCAGATGTGCATGGTTTCTGCATAATGTTTGACGGCAATATATCTCTAGCTCGTTGTGTTCTGCTATCAATACGAAGAACGTTTTTTTTGGTCCACGAATATGCAGTATTTTGGCAGGCGCAACTCGCCCGATCTTTTGCCGGTTTTGGTGAATTATATATCATTGTTAAAGCATTCCTGTTGAACCGCTTTTCCAGTAGTTTTGAAAACAATGTATTTTCTCTACACTCCGATCTTTAGTTTTAATTTGTAGTTGAGATATGCTTGCTTTTGAGTTTTCGACGAACCTTTTAATCCAGCATGTTGTGCACAAGATATATCCAGACACTCGCGTCTCCAAGGGTTTTAACACATGTTCGTGTGACTGAATGGCCATGACTATATCGATTTTTCGAGTATCTTTCTGCACTGGCCACACATGCTTGTCTGTTTCCAGAAATTTTTGACCTTTAAGCCAACGTTTCAGCTTTGCTTGTTTGCTAGTTTTGGGATCCTGTTCCATTCTGACCTCTTGGATTTCTCGCAGATCTCACTCACCCGGTTGGCCACAAGAGTCTGTATCCATCCGTCGCTGTTGATCCATTCAAGGGCTGTTCGCGAGTCTGTCCAGAAAAATTGCTCATCAAAGCGAATACTCGTCTGCAACTGAAGCATGTCTGCCAAACGACAGCTTAGAACAGCCGCGTATACATCGTGTGTTTGATGTCCACAATACAGGAATCAACAGGACTGCATTGAGTCTGTTCAAAAAAATTGCACTCTTTGGCCACTTCAATAATAGTTGGTGCATTAAATTGGCATGTTTCCCGACAAGCTCTTTATCTGCCTTAGTAAAAAGCTTCTAATCATCAGCTGGCATTTGTTCTAGAGCAGCTTTAAACAAACGTTCTAACAGGTTATGTTGATCAAAAAGTCTTTCCAATGCAGCGATAGTTTCATAAATCCATCATTGCTATAAAACATAAAACAGATTTGAAGAAATTTGTGTTCTGCATTCGGCAATGGTAGCAGTAATCCAAAGTAGATTTGGTGAAATTTGTGTTCTGCATTCGGCAATGGTAACAGTGATCCAGCTCGATGATATATTTGGCCCTGTACCTTATATGTAAGCATGACATTGTTTCGTAGAACGTTCTGCTGCAACGAAAACTCTTAATCTTCTTGTTTCGCTGGATACCAACGAAGGCAGCGGTTCTGGTGGCGAATTTAATGGTGGCAGTTAAAGGTAGTCATCCGCGCAGCGAGTACCAACGTTGGGAGACGAGCATATTCGATGGTATATCGTATGCCCAACAGATGTCATGGTGCTGGTCTCGCCCAGCAAAAGGGCCATATTATCCAGCTAACCAGAGTACGTGAAACATTAGCGCTGCCCCAAGGCCATATCACAAATGAGATCTGATGGATAACGGTAGCGGAAGCAGCTACGTTTTTATATACTGAATTCATTTCTAGACATTTTTATGTTAATCAACTTCCCTTGTTCTGTGGAGTGAAACAAACTTATATCAATTAGTGAAATTTGTATTGTACCTTTATCGGCTTGCGAACCCTGTTATTTAATACTTTTATATTTGTATCACTACACATACAAGTCTAATTATATAGGCATTTTGGTTCCCCAAATGTAATGCGGGCAGCTCTGACTGTTCTATTATCCAACTTGAATAATATTTAATTCAAGTACGCAGCATTCCTTTTGTCTCATACGTTATCCATTTTACCAATAGCTACAGTTGGATGGAGGCCATAGTTATAGTCGATACCGTAACGGAACGCACTTATATATAAATTTACGAGGCCTGCTCGTTGGGCGCGAACAGTACTAACACGATTCCCTTCAATTCCAACTTCAGGTCAAGTTTTATTTCAACACATGTATTAGACAAAATGTTGTAATTCTTTATTTTTGTTTAGAACGACGTTAGTATTTCACTAAAAAAAAAAACGATTACAAATTCAAAGCTTTCCTTTTGTTTTTTTTTTATTATCGCTTTGATTTGATTATGGCCTTACCTAGCCAATTTTTCCAAAACGATATTATAGCCCTTGCTCTTCACTTGGTTCGTACTAGTACACAGCAAAAAATGTCACACCAATCGGTCTAATAGTTAATGCGCCTATAAAAGATACACATATAAACAAACAAACAATTGCACAGACATTCATTTTCATATAAATAGATTTAGGAGGCTTCACGTCTGGCGGCCAAATAATTTATTCAGATCGGACAACTATAGCAAAATATAAACTATTTTGCATATAATGGGGACATCTATAGCTGCATTTACATATTTAGAGAGCAATAATTAAGTATGTGTGTGTGTACTATGTAATAGAGAGTAAAACAGTTATCTTCATATATAAAAGGCATATTACAATGAGAGAATGAGGTAACTGTTTTTTGGTTCCCGCAGACTGGGCTAAATACGATTTTAGTTGTAAATAATAATATTGATATATGAAATGACTCTTTGATTTTCATTGAAATCAATCAAAACTCTGTTTGCTTTTATTTTGGCAGACCCCATATCATAAATAAGTTCACTTATTTGGTACAGGGCATTAAGTGGTCGAGCAAACTCGACTGTAGCGTTCCTACTTGTTTTCTTAGTGTACATTAATTTTCTTAATATAATAATAAAAAATAATTTTGTTACCTGTACTTTCGAATAATCCGTCAACGTTAGGTGCATACTCAAATGAACATTTCGAACTAAAGGGGGAACAATTTTGTCGTTTAATGCTTTTCTCAGATCTCCAGCTGGACATATCACATTCGGATAAATGCATTACTTCTATTCGAATTCTGCAACAGAATTTTAAAGAAAAATGCTTGTATAAATATGTATCTAGATATACAAAATATAAGGTTGCAAACCAATTATCGAAAAAACGCATTCGAAAACCAAATTTTATTCGACCATTCAACATTTGTTAATAACCACGATTACTATAGCCTACACGCGAACAACGTGAGATTGATGAAAGATATGACTCCTTATGCGGGAAGTAAAACAATGGCAAAATACTGCAGACCATTTTGCCCGCCGAATGACTGCTTCACATCGTGGTGTGGAAAAGGGACGGCATGGAAGTGCGCTCATAGGCTCGACAGAACAAAGTGGTAAAGAAAAGTAAAGAAGTCAATTGCGAAATACTGCTGACTATTCTTCTCGCCGAATAAACCCTAAATATCGTGTCGCTCACTTGCTACGTGAAGCTATGAACGAAATAAGTGCAAGAAATGTTAAGTTAAATTACAGTGTTGTTATTATATTGCGAAATACTGCTGACCATTCTTCTCGCCGAATAAACCCTAAATATCGAGTCTCTCACTTGCTACGTGAAGCTATGAAGTTAAGTTAAATTACAGCGTTGTTATATATTCAAAATGTGAATTGTAAATAAGCTTCGGCTAAAGATTCTTTCTTGTTTGTGCTGTCCTTTTTCATTTCTTAAAGCCTCGACAAATAATTATATATATAATATATAAATTGTTGGACTAGCCCGCTCAAGGTCAATATAAACTTTCGTTTTAATTTTTTCCCAATATATTTCGATCTCTTCCGGAATTTGCTGTCAACAACACATATATACATATAATTTTTAACATTAATTTCGTTACAAAAACATATGAAATTATTTAACTAAATGTGCCAAAAACTTTAAGAGATATAAGGCTTTTATCAAGGAGGCGTGACGCCCCACGACGGGAGTCTACATACCAAATTTGGTTACTCTAGCCTTTGTAGTCTCCGAGATCTGGGTGTTCATACAGACGGACAGACGGACATGGCTAGATACTTTATGTGGTCGGAAACGCTTCCTTTTGCCAGTTACATACATTTGCACGAATACAATATACTCGTTTACTCTACATATGTATATAGTTAGTCGTAGCCACTGATGACGAACTCCGGAAAAAATTAAAAAGAATGGTTTTCTTGACCGGCTAGTTTAACAATATAGGGGATAAAAATATATATAATTATAATATTATAGCAATACGATGTGTGGTTTGGCAATGTCAAGAAAAAGGACATAATTCATTTTTTTATGCCAATATATTTCAGTGTGAAGAATCACACTGACAATTACGCAAATTACAAATCCAATTATTTAAATTACTTCAAAGACAATTTGGTTTTGTTAAGTCCTCTTTATGCCTTGTTTTAAATGTCGGCTCATCTCAACTTGTTACATTTCAAGTGCCAAGCAAGAACCGTTTTGAAACTGGCAGTGCCCTGAACATCTGGCAACGCATTTACATTTTTGTTAAAAAAAAAAAAACAATATATGTTCATGAAATACAATAGCGAATTTAATACAAACAAGAAAGGAAGAATTTAATACATTCACATTGTAAATACATTAGCGATTTATATCAAATCTGGTCGGTGGGTGTGGGGCTACACTGCATACAAGGGATACAAGACGTATTCGTTTTGATTTGGATGAGACACAGAAAAGTTATGCTCCTAAGTGTTCATTCCGGAACAATCCGTTATATGGTAGCTAAATGACATAGTTGTCTGACCTTGATCAGATTAGGCATGCTTAAGTGAGGCCTTCAACTGTATACAAATCGAATTTAGTTTGATTTGGATGAAAAACGGGAAAGTTATGCTCCTAATTGTTCATTCCGGAACAATCAGTTTTATGGTAGCTATATGATATAATTGTCCGATCTTGATCAGAACACTCCAGTGGACGTGGTGCCGCCTCAAATGGATTCAAACCGAATTGGCTTTGGATGAAACAGAGAAAAGTTATGCTCCTAAGTGTTCATTTCGGAACAATCGGTTATATGGGAGCCATATGATATAGTTGTCCGATCTGAATGAAACTCGAACTTAATCAGGAAGCTCTGTAGCTTTTAAGGCTTCTGAGATCCTTGTGTTGAAACAGAAGAACGAACGGACGGACAGACGGACAAAAGCGCCAAACTGCGAAATGCCGTTGGTAATCTGCTCAACCGTCGGCTGCTTGTTTAGCTGCTTGCTTGACCTTTTAGTACTTTTGCAAACAATATAAATTTTACATCAGCTGGTTTTGTTAACGGGGTGACTTATACGCAGCCAGAGTTAAAACATTTACAATATAGTCATATCAATCACGGTAAAATGGGGCCGTGTCGCGCCACCTTTCATGTAAGCCAATTTCGTATATCATCGCATATTTTTATACCCTAGCAGACGATTATTATAAGTTTGTCATGTCAGTTGTAACGCATAGGAGAAAGCATCTCTGACTCAATAAATATTCTCAGTTTGAATCTATAGATTTGGTATTTTCACCTTATGCTTCTTTTTGCTGTAAGCTGTACATATGTAAAAACGTCAAGATAGGATCACTTAATCATATAGCTCCCTTAATCATATAGCTCAATAAATACACTGTGCGGTAGATTTCGCTAACAGGCCAAGCAGCCCGACTTGTGTTAGCCGTGTGTGTCAGAAAGAGAAGAGGCAGCGGCGACAAGCCCTCATTTGGTGGCAATTTTTTCGAATGCGAATGTGGTGTGTGTAAATGTACACAAAAGTTTGCATCTTTTTCTATCAGAATGTATTTATGTATGCGCAAAGTATTTCAAGGTATTTAGGAAGAAGATTGCTTCGCTGCGTATTGCTGCTGCTGAAGAAAATACGTTTTAGAAGCCTACACAATCGTTGACGAAAAAGTATAAGGATTGGGCTACCTAGCGATCCTGCCTTTTATAGTTCTGCGGGGGTATATAAATTCGGGTAGCAGAAGTAAGCCTCTCTTGTTTTTATACTCATACTCATACTCTAGTTTTCTTTTTTGGGCGGGGGGCAATCTTTTACTTTTGTATTTAATAGTTGACCGAACCTTGTTTACTGTTCCTTACTAGATTTTTATCTTTTCTATAAATTGACACACTGTCAGAAGGAAGCATTTTCGACCATGTAAGTAAAGTATATATATTCTTGATCATCTTGACGAGGGGAAGCTATGTCCGTCCACCTGTCCGTCTGACCGCCGGGGAGTCCGTTTGTTTGAGCTCCGAGTTCTTAGAAGTCTTACGAGCTGCAGAGCTAAAATGTTTAACAGATGCTTTTTATATCTCCAAAAAGATTTAGTTTTAGATTCATCCGGATTGGATTGGATTCAGTTTGGCAACCATGTTATAGAACCGTTTGTTTCAGAAGAGAAAAAAATAAAAAAAAAACAAGATATGAAAAAAGCAAGTTATTTCTAGCAGGTTAATAAATTTTCTAAAATTAGGAAAGAATTATCCATTTGACCATCAAACAGACCTTTACAACTACTCGCTCTGTAACTTTCGCTAAAGGCGGTTGCTTTTTCTCAATCTCCCTTATTGTGCTAATTTTTTGCGTTCGTGTATCAAATTTTATGTTGTGTCCAAGTTTCTTTGTTGTGCACTTGATAAAACTGATTTAAATTGTTCTTTTTATTGTGCAAATTAAACTAATAAGCAGTTCTAGTATTGTTTTTGCTGTGTATGTTGTTTTTGTCTTTGCTTGCGTTCCGGTTTGTAAGCTTATGCTATTTTTAGGGTCTCTTATCTGGCTTGTCTCATACTTTGTTTTGTTTTTTACATTTGCGCTTGCGTTGTGTTGTTTCAAATCCGTTATATTGCTGCCAGCTATCCACCCAGTGGGAAAATTTGATCGTTTGCTTGTTGTGTCGTCCGTTTACTGCTGCCAGCAATCCACTGAGAAACTTTTACATTTTTGTCTTCCCTATTGTGCACTCAATTTCAATGGCTGACTGTTTTTGTAGTTTCTTTTTCAAGGCTGATTATTCCGAGTATGTGATTTTTGTTGGCTCACCATTCATTTCAAATAAGCTAAAATCAGAGTCCGTGTAAGCGATTATTTTATAAATAATCATGGTTTGAAATTTACATGTGAGTTGTGTCGGCCTGCTGAAACCGGGTTGCGTTCGTTCTTAAGGAACGCAACGGAAGGCTTTAATGCTCTCCACGTTGGAGAGGAGTCTTTTAAGCGCAAGAAAGTAAATGATCTGGGTAGATCCAGTCTGGATAAGGACTTTATCGATCCTGTCGTTATAGAGCCGAAAACGCCTGAGCCAAATACTAGATATTCTATCTTTGATACTCCTACTCCACTCGATAGTTAGAGTCCCCAGCTTGTACAGCGGCTGCCTAATGTAGGCGCTTTAATGGGGATTAAGGTAAAAAAGTTTAGGTTTAATGTTACACGCAATATAGCTTCTTTTAAGATAGGTGTTCCGGACGATTGTTTTGACACAATCTGTCAAAAAAGTTACTAGAAATCGGATACCGATTAGACGCCCTGCTGCTCCGCAGTCCGTACCCTATAATATAGCTTCAAAAACTTACTTCATCTTTTTTTCTGGCCAACAAAATGTTAGAGGCCTTAAATCTGAGCTCTCTAAACTTTACACTGATAGTTTATAATTTGATTTTCATATTTTTTTTTTTACTAAAACTTGGTTAAAACCTGATATCTTAGACTCTGCAATCTATCATAATAATTATACCGCCTATAGCCTATAGATCGTCCCTCCCACCAGAGTGGTGGGGAACTGATTGCTGTTGAATCCGGCATTCTGTCGCAACCAATTCTGCTTAATTTTCCAAACGTAATTTAATTTATATGTAATAAAGTGTCTCTTAAATGTTTTTCTGTCTTTATCACTGCATCTTACATTCCTCCACATTCTGATATTTCTGTTTACTTGGATTATCTTAATGCTACTGAATCGATTGCGTCAATGCTTTCTGATACTGATCAATTGTTGGTTTTTGGTGACTTCAAAGTCTTTGATGTCAAGTGGTTCTCTGTGATCGACTCAGCCGGTTTGATACCTTCACGGCAACACGAATTTGTTGAAACAAACTCGTTGAATCGCCAACTTGATTTGATATTTGCTTCTGACCCTTCCATTACAGTCGTCGCTAGAGCCATTCCACTTTTGCTTCCAGTCATTACACCTTATTATGGATAAGCCTATTCCTGCCATACCTGTATCTTCTAACTTGTCCGCTAGAACATATTCACTTAAAAATGCTAATTTCGTTAGGCTTAACGATGTCATTCTTCAATCAGACTGGTCATATTTGACAACTTGTACAGATATAGACAGTGCGGTTGACTTCTTTTACAAAATTCTTTATACCGTTTTTAAGGATTCCGTTCTGCTCAGTAGTCCTGAGAGGTTTAATAAGCCTCCTTGATTTACTCCACAGTTGTCTAATTTAGAAAATATCAAGTCTAGACTCTTAAAGAAGTTCAAAATCTCTTAAAGGTTTTCGGACTATTCGAAATATATTGCAGCTCGTTCAAGGTTAACTGTCATTAAGTGCTATCAAGCATATTTGCAGCCGCTGGTGTTGGCGCTGGCGTCTAAAGGCTCAAACTTTTGTCGTCAGGAGATCAACAGCGGTCGCGGGTTCGATTCCCGCGCTTGGGCTGGGTGTTCCGTGTGTTCCTACTTATCAACCTCCTCAACAACTCGACACAAGTTAATATACTGTAATTGTTAATGTAAATGCCATACAATATACTGATTGTCCACATAATAGGACAGATTGTATATAAAGATAATGATATACATTTTTTTTAAGCATATTTGCATCGCTGTATGATTCAATTTTCTCAGGACCCAAAACAATTATATAATTGTGTTAATTCAAAACGTAAAACATCCGTCCTACCTTCTTCATTGTTTTTTATAAATACTAAAGCAAATACAGATCAAGGCATTGTCAACTTGTTTGCAGAGTTCTTTCAAACAACTTGTTCCTCTCTTAAGTATCGGTCTGATCAGGTATACCCTTATAGCTTGCACAGGACTAGTAAGATCCCACCTCCCCTAGTTACTGAAAGCTTATTGCTTAATGAACTTACGATACATTAAGCCTAACTTTTTCCTGGTCCTGATAGCTTTCCCGAATATATTCTCAGATTCTGCGCTGATCCGCTTTGTAAACCGATTTGGAAGATTATTGATCTATCTTTGAATTCTTCGTCTTTCCCTTCTTTCAGGAAGGAGTCGTTTATTATTCCCCTCCATGAAAAGCGGAATAATACTGATGCACAAAACTACAGAGCTTTTTGAAAAGATATTAACTTCACAGTTCCAACACCCTTGTGATTTTATAATTTCATCTGCTCAGCATGGGTTACAAAAATTTAAGAATAAAATCAAAACTGACCTCATTTACACTGACTTCAGCAAAGCATGTGACTCGGAAAATCACTGTTTACTTATTCATTAGTTGGATCTGGGATTCCCATACCATCTTAAGTGGATTTCCGATTACCTTAATCTCAGAACTCAGAAATTTCTTTTTAAAGAATCTTACTCAAAACCCCTCAGGGTTACATCAGAGGTACCGCAGGGTAGCCACTTTCTCTTCACCTTTTTTATCAACGAGCTGCCTCTGGTTGCATCACATTCTTGTGTGCTAATGTAAGCCGAAATTTTTGCTGTTTGCTCTCCATGCGTTGAATTGGGACCCCAATAACCCCCTCCCTTCATATTCAAGTAGGCTTCTGCTAATAAGCTTTCCACTCTTGAAAATCGTGCAATTATGCTTAGTTTTATCTGTCTACATAAGCTGATTAATGGTGAAATCTTTAATTAGCCAAATTAGTTTTTGTGTTCCTCGTAGAGCTACCAGAAATTATGTTCCTATCTATCTTCAGCACTGTAACGTAAACTATCTCCTGCATGAACCTTTTCGTGTCCTTTGTTGTAACTGCAATAATCTCTAACTTTATCTCTATTAATAACTAACTTAACTCGGACAAAGCATCTATACCTACGCATATAGCTAGTAGATAATATATATTGCTTATGGCTGTTGTTTTCCTCTCAGCGAGCGAGTCCGCATCTTTTTTCTTTTTTTCACATTGCTACAACATGTAAAAACCACTGTAATAACACATAAACAACGCTTGGTAGACGATGGTCTGGTTGGCTAAACTCTTGAGCTGCAATAGAAGTATCTTCGGTACGAATCGCAGTCGAGAAAAATTGTGGTGATAACAAAAATGTACAGCGTATAAATTTATGTTTATTTAAGCTAAATATTATATTACTAATGTACAGTTTGAAGATTAGATAATTTGCTATTGTGGAGCTTGACAGGGAGAAGTGGTGTGATTCGAATAGGCATGTTTGTAGTTCAGAATATGAAATTTATGAAATAAATACGGTGCTTATACATTAATATTTATATATAATAATTTCGAAAGCTTCAAGCAAAAATTTACCATAACTGTCTCTCAATGACCTTCTCATGGTAGGTCTGAGCATAAAACCATGTCTCTACTCTACAATATTTAAAGTTGATATATTTACCCATATGCTGTAACTGCAGACCCTAAAAAAGGTACCCTCTAATCGAAGTTGCCGAGATACAAGGTGCTATTAAGCATAGTAACCTATACCTATGGACTTCAAAATTTGTACATGTTATCGGTTACATATCGTGGTGTGTTAAAGGAGCAAGTGTGGAACACACCGCGCTAGAGCTCAAGTATAAAGAGTTATATTCAGCGATTAGAACATAAATTGCAAAAATATGTAAAGGAATAGGCTCGCAACATATAATTAAAAATTTGAGTAATGTCATTTACCCACATCACGATGGGAGACTAAATCTATTGTGATGTTTATAGATGTGATATATAGATGTCAACGGGCTTATGTTGGTGGAAGCCGTTCTGCTCTCAATTAGCGGCCGATCATAATGAACTGCACAAGTCCAAACCATACCGAGGCCATCAGTCCAGAATCTCTGCTGGTAGAAACTACGCCCGACGCATTGCCTTTAGCGCCAACATCGTCAACGTCAAGCGATCTGGGAATCGGAAATGTGGTCATTACTCGCTGACATCGCCCCGTCTAATACTTAAACGCTGGGAAAAATCTAAGATTATTAGCCAGTTGTCCCGGCGTTGTTCTGTACTCCGCAAATGTAAAGTAAAAAGTATATTGAATTTGCACACATCAGCCAAAGAGCATAATTAAAGGTGAAATTTACATGTGAGTTGTGTCGGCCTGCTGAAACCGGGTTGCGTTCGTTCTTAAGGAACGCAACGGAAGGCTTTAATGCTCTCCACGTTGGAGAGGAGTCTTTTAAGCGCAAGAAAGTAAATGATCTGGGTAGATCCAGTCTGGATAAGGACTCTATCGATCCTGTCGTTATAGAGCCGAAAACGCCTGAGCCAACTACTAGATATTCTATCTTTGATACTCCTACTCCACTCGATAGTTAGAGTCCCCAGCTTGTACAGCGGCTGCCTAATGTAGGCGCTTTAAGGGGGTTAAGGTAAAAAAGTTTAGGTTTAATGTTACACGCAATATAGCTTCTTTTAAGATAGGTGTTCCGGACGATTGTTTTGACACAATCTGTCAAAAAAGTTACTAGAAATCGGATACCGATTAGACGCCCTGCTGCTCCGCAGTCCGTACCCTATAATATAGCTTCAAAAACTTACTTCATCTTTTTTTCTGGCCAACAAAATGTTAGAGGCCTTAAATCTGAGCTCTCTAAACTTTACACTGATAGTTTATAATTTGATTTTCATATTTTTTTTTTTACTAAAACTTGGTTAAAACCTGATATCTTAGACTCTGCAATCTATCATAATAATTATACCGCCTATAGCCTATAGATCGTCCCTCCCACCAGAGTGGTGGGGAACTGATTGCTGTTGAATCCGGCATTCTGTCGCAACCAATTCTGCTTAATTTTCCAAACGTAATTTAATTTATATGTAATAAAGTGTCTCTTAAATGTTTTTCTGTCTTTATCACTGCATCTTACATTCCTCCACATTCTGATATTTCTGTTTACTTGGATCATCTTAATGCTACTGAATCGATTGCGTCAATGCTTTCTGATACTGATCAATTGTTGGTTTTTGGTGACTTCAAAGTCTTTGATGTCAAGTGGTTCTCTGTGATCGACTCAGCCGGTTTGATACCTTCACGGCAACACGAATTTGTTGAAACAAACTCGTTGAATCGCCAACTTGATTTGATATTTGCTTTTGACCCTTCCATTACAGTCGTCGCTAGAGCCATTCCACTTTTGCTTCCAGTCATTACACCTTATTATGGATAAGCCTATTCCTGCCATACCTGTATCTTCTAACTTGTCCGCTAGAACATATTCACTTAAAAATGCTAATTTCGTTAGGCTTAACGATGTCATTCTTCAATCAGACTGGTCATATTTGACAACTTGTACAGATATAGACAGTGCGGTTGACTTCTTTTACAAAATTCTTTATACCGTTTTTAAGGATTCCGTTCTGCTCAGTAGTCCTGAGAGGTTTAATAAGCCTCCTTGATTTACTCCACAGTTGTCTAATTTAGAAAATATCAAGTCTAGACTCTTAAAGAAGTTCAAAATCTCTTAAAGGTTTTCGGACTATTCGAAATATATTGCAGCTCGTTCAAGGTTAACTGTCATTAAGTGCTATCAAGCATATTTGCAGCCGCTGGTGTTGGCGCTGGCGTCTAAAGGCTCAAACTTTTGTCGTCAGGAGATCAACAGCGGTCGCGGGTTCGATTCCCGCGCTTGGGCTGGGTGTTCCGTGTGTTCCTACTTATCAACCTCCTCAACAACTCGACACAAGTTAATGTACTGTAATTGTTAATGTAAATGCCATACAATATACTGATTGTCCACATAATAGGACAGATTGTATATAAAGATAATGATATACATTTTTTTTAAGCATATTTGCATCGCTGTATGATTCAATTTTCTCAGGACCCAAAACAATTATATAATTGTGTTAATTCAAAACGTAAAACATCCGTCCTACCTTCTTCATTGTTTTTATATAAATACTAAAGCAAATACAGATCAAGGCATTGTCAACTTGTTTGCAGAGTTCTTTCAAACAACTTGTTCCTCTCTTAAGTATCGGTCTGATCAGGTATACCCTTATAGCTTGCACAGGACTAGTAAGATCCCACCTCCCCTAGTTACTGAAAGCTTATTGCTTAATGAACTTACGATACATTAAGCCTAACTTTTTCCTGGTCCTGATAGCTTTCCCGAATATATTCTCAGATTCTGCGCTGATCCGCTTTGTAAACCGATTTGGAAGATTATTGATCTATCTTTGAATTCTTCGTCTTTCCCTTCTTTCAGGAAGGAGTCGTTTATTATTCCCCTCCATGAAAAGCGGAATAATACTGATGCACAAAACTACAGAGCTTTTTGAAAAGATATTAACTTCACAGTTCCCACACCCTTGTGATTTTATAATTTCATCTGCTCAGCATGGGTTACAAAAATTTAAGAATAAAATCAAAACTGACCTCATTTACACTGACTTCAGCAAAGCATGTGACTCGGAAAATCACTGTTTACTTATTCATTAGTTGGATCTGGGATTCCCATACCATCTTAAGTGGATTTCCGATTACCTTAATCTCAGAACTCAGAAATTTCTTTTTAAAGAATCTTACTCAAAACCCCTCAGGGTTACATCAGAGGTACCGCAGGGTAGCCACTTTCTCTTCACCTTTTTTATCAACGAGCTGCCTCAGGTTGCATCACATTCTTGTGTACTAATGTAAGCCGAAATTTTTGCTGTTTGCTCTCCATGCGTTGAATTGGGACCCCAATAACCCCCTCCCTTCATATTCAAGTAGGCTTCTGCTAATAAGCTTTCCACTCTTGAAAATCGTGCAATTATGCTTAGTTTTATCTGTCTACATAAGCTGATTAATGGTGAAATCTTTAATTAGCCAAATTAGTTTTTGTGTTCCTCGTAGAGCTACCAGAAATTATGTTCCTATCTATCTTCAGCACTGTAACGTAAACTATCTCCTGCATGAACCTTTTCGTGTCCTTTGTTGTAACTGCAATAATCTCTAACTTTATCTCTATTAATAACTAACTTAACTCGGACAAAGCATCTATACCTACGCATATAGCTAGTAGATAATATATATTGCTTATGGCTGTTGTTTTCCTCTCAGCGAGCGAGTCCGCATCTTTTTTCTTTTTTTCACATTGCTACAACATGTAAAAACCACTGTAATAACACATAAACAACGCTTGCTAGACGATGGTCTGGTTGGCTAAACTCTTGAGCTGCAATAGAAGTATCTTCGGTACGAATCGCAGTCGAGAAAAATTGTGGTGATAACAAAAATGTACAGCGTATAAATTTATGTTTATTTAAGCTAAATATTATATTACTAATGTACAGTTTGAAGATTAGATAATTTGCTATTGTGGAGCTTGACAGGGAGAAGTGGTGTGATTCGAATAGGCATGTTTGTAGTTCAGAATATGAAATTTATGAAATAAATACGGTGCTTATACATTAATATTTATATATAATAATTTCGGAAGCTTCAAGCAAAAATTTACCATAACTGTCTCTCAATGACCTTCTCATGGTAGGTCTGAGCATAAAACCATGTCTCTACTATACAATATTTAAAGTTGATATATTTACCCATATGCAGTAACTGCAGACCCTAAAAAAGGTACCCTCTAATCGAAGTTGCCGAGATACAAGGTGCTATTAAGCATAGTAACCTATACCTATGGACTTCAAAATTTGTACATGTTATCGGTTACATATCGTGGTGTGTTAAAGGAGCAAGTGTGGAACACACCGCGCTAGAGCTCAAGTATAAAGAGTTATATTCAGCGATTAGAACATAAATTGCAAAAATATGTAAAGGAATAGGCTCGCAACATATAATTAAAAATTTGAGTAATGTCATTTACCCACATCACGATGGGAGACTAAATCTATTGTGATGTTTATAGATGTGATATATAGATGTCAACGGGCTTATGTTGGTGGAAGCCGTTCTGCTCTCAATTAGCGGCCGATCATAATGAACTGCACAAGTCCAAACCATACCGAGGCCATCAGTCCAGAATCTCTGCTGGTAGAAACTACGCCCGACGCATTGCCTTTAGCGCCAACATCGTCAACGTCAAGCGATCTGGGAATCGGAAATGTGGTCATTACTCGCTGACATCGCCCCGTCTAATACTTAAACGCTGGGAAAAATCTAAGATTATTAGCCAGTTGTCCCGGCGTTGTTCTGTACTCCGCAAATGTAAAGTAAAAAGTATATTGAATTTGCACACATCAGCCAAAGAGCATAATTAAAGGTCCATATATTTTTGATCAGTATAAAAAGCAAAGTTGTCTTTCTGTATTTTGTTCCGTCCATATGAACTACCTCGCGGCGCAACACTCATCCGGTTTACAGATGATGTTGCATTAGCTGCTGTAGATGACACCTAGATGAAGAGGAGGCCATTAAGATTGTGGCCATAAGGTTAGTCAAAATGTGGCTAGAGCAGAAGGACCTGGCTCTGGCAACACAATAGACTGAGCCCGTACTGGTCAGCGGGTGACGCCACACAACTTTAAGTACCACGGGGTTATAAGGGACGTTGACGTACAATGCGCTGAACGTTCAAGTGGACCCACGATACCAAGCAACGGGGCTCGCTCGCTCACTTTCAATGAAAGCAAAAACAACAAACCATAAACAATTTACATTATTATTACAGTGCTGAATATAGGAACATCAAATCTAGTAGTTATACGAGCAAAACAAAAACTAATTTGCGTAATTAAAGACGGCGAGTCAATTTCACCATTAATCAGCTTATGTATAAAGATAACACTAAGCATAATTTTACGATATTCAAGAGATGGGAAGCCTATAAGCAGAAGCCTACTTGAATATGAAGGGAGGGAGTTATTGGGGTCAGAATTCAACCCACGGAGAGCAAACAGTAACAATATCTTTTGAACAGACTCAATGCGGTCCTGGTGATTCCTGTATTGTAGACACCAAACACACGATGCGTACTTCAAAATAGATTGGACCAAAGAAGGATAAAGTTGTATAAGGATCATCAAATTCCTTCCATCATCGCTTAATAAACCCCACAGTCTTACTGATGGTAATTGAAATGTGTTATTCGAATTTCAATTTAGGCTCCAAAAGAACACCCAAGTCATAAACTGTGACGATCCGATCAAGGGGCATATCGATAAGAAGGTACGATATCTGAATTGGTGTGCTACGATAAAGCGACACAACTTTGCATTGAGAACTATTGAGATTTAGTAGGTTGACCTGACACCACGATTGGAAAGAATCAAGGTAGTCTTGAAACCTTAAGTCAGAGGAAGAGTCGTTGAAGTTCAATACATTGATAAATAAGGTGAAGCGAAAGTGGCTACCCGGCGGTACCCTGATGTAACCCTAAGGGTCTTAGAGTAAGAGTTCTTAACAAGAACTTCCTGAGTTCTGAGATTAAGGTAATCGGAAATACGCTTAAGAAAATGGGATGGGAAGCCAAGGATATCCAACTTATGAATAAGTAAACAGTGGTTTTCCGAGCAAAATACTTTGCTGAAGTCTGTATAAATAACGTCAGTTTGCATTTTATTCTTAAAACCTTGTATAACAACAGAAGAAAATTCTAGTAAATTAGTGGTGGTAGACCTACGTTTCATAAACCTATGCTGAGCAGATGAAATTATAGAATCACAATAGTGTTGTAACTGTGAAGTTAATAGTTTTTCAAAAAGCTTAGGATCAGCAGACAGGTTTAATATGCCTCTGTAGCTTTGGGCATCAGTCTTATTCCTCTTTTTATGGAATAATAAACGACGTCTTATAGAGAGAAGGCAAAGTTGAAGAATTCAAAGATAGATCAAAAAGCTTAAAAATCGGCATACAATGCGCATGAGCGCAGAATCTGAACATACACCCCGGAACGCCAGCAAGACCAGGAAGAAAGCTAGGCTCAATATACTTAGGTTCATTGAGCAATAAGCTTTCAAAAACTTGGGGAGGTGGGATATTCTTAGACCTGTGTAAGTTATAAGGGTTTATCTGAACAGACCGGTACTTAAGAGAGGAATAAGTTGTTTGAAAATAAATAATAATAAATAAAGAGTCTACACTTGATATTTTTTACATTAGACAACTGTGGAAAAATGGAATAAAGAATTTTGTAAAAGAAGTCTAGTGCGGTAGACTTCCATATGTGTACAATTGAACAAGTATGACCAGTCTGATTGAAGGATGACATTGTTAAGGCTAGTGAAATCAGCCTTTCTAAATGAATATGTTCTAGCTGACAAATTGGAAAATGCAGATACTGCAGGAATAGGAATATTCATAGTAACGTGTAATGATGGGTGAAAAGGGTCGCCAGGAAGCAATAGCGGACTGACTCTAGAGACCACTGAAATGGAAGGGTCAACGAGTTTGTTACAAAAATAACCTGAGATATGGATAATTCACGTAGGACGTCAACAAATTCGTGTTGCCGTGAAGGTATCAAACCGGTTGAGTCGATCACAGAGAATCACCAAAAACCAACAATTGATCAGTATCAGAAAGCATTGACGCAATCGATTGAGTAGCATTAAGATGATCCAAGTAAACAGAAATATCAGAATATCAACAGCAATCAGTACGCCACCACCCTGAGGGGAGGAACGATCTATGGGCGGTAGAATTATTATGAAAGATTGCAGAGTCTAAGATATCAGGTTTTAACCAAGTTTTAGTAAAAATAAAAATATGAAAATCAAATTATAAACTATCAGTGTAAAGTTTAGAGAGCTCAGATTTAAGGCCTCTAACATTTTGTTGGCCAGAAAAAAAGATGATGTAAGTTTTTTGGAGCTATATTAGAGGGTACGGATTGCGCAGCAGCAGGGTTTCTAATCGGTATCCGATTTCTAGTAACTTTTTTGACAGATTGTGTCAAAACAATCGTCCGGAACACCTATCTTAAAAGAAGCTATATTGCGTGTAACATTAAACCTACACTTTTTTACCTTAATCCCCATTAAAGCGTCTACATTAGGCAGCCGCTGTACAAGCTGGGGACTCTAACTATCGAGTGGAGTAGGAGTATCAAAGATAGAATATCTAGTAGTTGGCTCAGGCGTTTTCGGCTCTATAACGACAGGATCGATAGAGTCCTTATCCAGACTGGATCTACCCAGATCATTTACTTTCTTGCGCTTAAAAGACTCCTTATTAAAAGATGTCAAATTTGCTGCAAGCGCCGAGAATGACGTATTTAATTGCTTAAAGCCAACGTGGAGAGCATTACAGCCTGCCTTTGCGTTCCTTAAGAACGAACGCAACTCGGCTTCAGCATGTTAATTTTAAACCATGATTACTTGTAAACTAATCGCTTAAAAGGCACTGATTTTGGCACATTTGAAATGAATGGTGTTACGTGACAATTTAGGGTGGCTAAAGTGGGGACACTTTGTTCGCAGTACTGCGATTCGAGCTGGCTTTCGATGCTTCGCCTTCATTTTGACCTATTTATTTGGGGCATGAACTATACATTGACTCAGCCTAGTCGTCTTATCTTTTTCCGTTTGATCTGTAGGGTGATCTTGAGTCAGTCCGTGAGGACAAAGAGTTTTATCTATATATAACTATAATTTCGTATCTACCTTCCAACTGTACTTTGTACTTAGTACTACTATATATTTCAGGGCTATTTAATGATAGATCCTCCAATAGTTTGCAATTGTCTATATCCCTTTCCAATGCCACGAGAACTCTTGCCAGCAGAGGTCTGACCTCGAAGCTCATGGTTCTTATGTACATGCTTGCAAATCCTGTTAATTTTCGCATCTCGGCGAATGGCATTTTTATGGGTATCCACCAGAATTACCTCAGAGAACTTATAAGAAGCGTCTTGTGCAAGCCAATAGGAATTTAAAATACGCAGGCCACCAAGTCTACGTCCAACTCGTTCTTCAACAATATGTTGCAATCCACGATACGGCTTTAATTGGATGACCCCACCCTATGACTTTCCGGCTTGCCGCAGCCTTAGGCATTGGTAATTTGCGACCACCACGGCGTACACGAATTCTATATATAGCAAAACCATGCTTAGTACGATATCCTAAACGAAGAGCCTTATCACGACGAGTCGAGCTGGGGAACCGATGTAGCTTTGTCAGCTGACGATACTGCCATAAGCGATTTCGAATCAAATAGCGTAAAAACATCACTTTCCTTCTTCTTGTAAAATTTTTGCATATATCGGTAGGCTCTCATTTTCAATGTTTAATAGACCAGCTCAGTAGCCTATCGTATTTAAGTATTTGTAGAACTTGCTCGAAACGGTCGATATAAAGTCATTTAAATCATTATCATTATTATCATCATTATCATCATTATCATCATTATCATCATTATCATCATTATCATCATTATCATCATTATCATCATTATCATCATTATCATCATTATCATCATTATCATCATTATCATCATTATCATCATTATCATCATTATCATCATTATCATCATTATCATCATTATCATCATTATCATCATTATCATCATTATCATCATTATCATCATTATCATCATTATCATCATTATCATCATTATCATCATTATCATCATTATCATCATTATCATCATTATCATCATTATCATCATTATCATCATTATCATCATTATCATCATTATCATCATTATCATCATTATCATCATTATCATCATTATCATCATTATCATCATTATCATCATTATCATCATTATCATCATTATCATCATTATCATCATTATCATCATTATCATCATTCTCATCATTATCATCATTATCATCATTATCATCATTATCATCATTATCATCATTATCATCATTATCATCATTATCATCATTATCATCATTATCATCATTATCATCATTATCATCATTATCATCATTATCATCATTATCATCATTATCATCATTATCATCATTATCATCATTATCATCATTATCATCATTATCATCATTATCATCATTATCATCATTATCATCATTATCATCATTATCATCATTATCATCATTATCATCATTATCATCATTATCATCATTATCATCATTATCATCATTATCATTATCATCATTATCATCATTATCATCATTATCATCATTATCATCATTATCATCATTATCATCATTATCATCATTATCATCATTATCATCATTATCATCATTATCATCATTATCATCATTATCATCATTATCATCATTATCATTATTATCATTATTATCATTATTATCATTATTATCATTATTATCATTATTATCATTATTATCATTATTATCATTATTATCATTATTATCATTATTATCATTATTATCATTATTATCATTATTATCATTATTATCATTATTATCATTATTATCATTATTATCATTATTATCATTATTATCATTATTATCATTATTATCATTATTATCATTATTATCATTATTATCATTATTATCATCATTATCATCATTATCATCATTATCATCATTATCATCATTATCATCATTATCATCATTATCATCATTATCATCATTATCATCATTATCATCATTATCATCATTATCATCATTATCATCATTATCATCATTATCATCATTATCATTATTATCATTATTATCATTATTATCATTATTATCATTATTATCATTATTATCATTATTATCATTATTATCATTATTATCATTATTATCATTATTATCATTATTATCATTATTATCATTATTATCATTATTATCATTATTATCATTATTATCATTATTATCATTATTATCATTATTATCATTATTATCATTATTATCATTATTATCATTATTATCATTATTATCATTATTATCATTATTATCATTATTATCATTATTATCATTATTATCATTATTATCATTATTATCATTATTATCATTATTATCATTATTATCATTATTATCATTATTATCATTATTATCATTATTATCATTATTATCATTATTATCATTATTATCATTATTATCATTATTATCATTATTATCATTATTATCATTATTATCATTATTATCATTATTATCATTATTATCATTATTATCATTATTATCATTATTATCATTATTATCATTATTATCATTATTATCATTATTATCATTATTATCATTATTATCATTATTATCATTATTATCATTATTATCATTATTATCATTATTATCATTATTATCATTATTATCATTATTATCATTATTATCATTATTATCATTATTATTATTATTATATAATGATAATATGACTCAATAGATTGCGGGACTCAGACGCGCTTCAACAAACAGTGATTAATAGTTGTAGGGTTCAGCAAGTCCAAAAGCAAAACAATTAAAGAGGCAACAACCTTGCAGTGCTAGTTGACTAGTTAGCCGCATAAATTGAGCTTGTGAGTGTGAAAACGTCGGGTAAGCAGTGCGTCAGATAGAGCATATTATATTGCGCAATTTTAGTCGGCGAGATTCGGAACAGTATAACTCCCATTAACCAGTGCCCAGGGGAAATACTAGCTAAGCCGGCCTGATGTAAAGCATGGCATGGATTTCGAGCATGTGGAAGAGGCAGCCTTCTCGCGATGCAGCGCGTTGCTACGAAAGCCACCAGCTAGGGAAAATCATTCCCGTTCTCAAACCTGGGAAATCCTAAAACATGGGCAGATCCTACCGGCCTATCACATCTTATCGCCGGTAGCAAAGGTTTTGGAAACTCTCATCCTCCTTCACTTGCAGGAGCACTTCGCCCTGGCTGACCACCAGCATGGTTTTCGAGCTGGACGAAGTGCGACCACTGCTTTCTGCGAGCTTGCAACAGTCATAAAAAGCGGGTTGAACAGCAAACGACCGCATGACCACTAGCACTAGACCTCTCAAGGGCCACTGCACCCTGCTTACCGACATCTACTCCTCCACTCTGCCCAACTCCTTGCAGAGATGCCTCGGCTAGGCTGGTGTCCTATGCGGATGATTGTTCAAGCATCACAACAGGTCGAAACATTAGCGTCCTGCCACGGCTGAAGCAGCATCAAAACCATGGAAGCCTGCAAATATCTGAAAAAAAAATCCTCTGACAGCCTTCTGACAACGTTGGCGAAGGAAGTGACCCTGGTACTCGCTATCCACATTAGTGGCCAAAGTATCCCGACCGAGACAAACGCCTATTTTAGCGTTTTAGCGGGGTGACTTTCAACAACCTCTTTGCCTTTCCGAAGATGTGGCTAAGCAAGTAAGGGGTAGAAATAAGCTTTGGCCGGAGCACCTGCGGAAATGACAAGGAGACGATAGTAATAACGTATAAAGCGATTGGTCGTCCCTTTATCGACTACGCCTCCCCAGGGGGAACCTGGCTACAAAAAAAAAGGAAACTTTTTAAGCTTCGCGGGCAACGCACGATTCGAATATGGATTGCTTGTTGTTGTTGTTTTGCTACACATGTTCCGAACATATGTTCACAGTTTCAAAAACATTACACACTTAGTTTATGTTTGACAGATTAAAAGGTTAGGCGTTTTTTTGTTGTGCTCGGCGATATTTTTCAATGGCCGATAACCAACGTGAAAAGCAGTAAAGCCCCTCCTTTGCGTTTCGTAGAACAACTCGCCTTCAGCGTGTCGCCATCACTCTCATGTAAACTTAAAACCTTAATGGGAATGATAAATTTCTCACTGCGTGGCTGGTACAGACCAACGAAGTATTTAACGACATAAAAACAACACAAGCAATATAGCGAAAGCTGAATGCACACAACATCAATGGTAAACAACAGTAAAATAAAGCCATTAAGAACACAACTGTCGAGCTTGCTTGACAGTTAAATACCCTGTAAACCGCTATTAAATATATAAAACCCGCTCTTGATCAACTTGGTTCGATTTGGAAGCAAAACAAACATGAATGAACATGAAATGTACACCAAATTCCTAAAAAATCCGATATATGAGGGCTATATAATATTGTGTAAAATCTGAATAAAATTTTGTCTGTGAATGTGGGGCCTTCTTAAATGGATAAAAAAAACAAATTTGGTTCGATTTTGATAAAACACAAACATTTTATGTTCATTTTGAAAAAATCTATTCTACGGTGGCTATATGATGTAGCTGCCCGATCTGAAAAAATGTGATCAACAGACGTGGATAAAAGCGAAATTGGGTTTGTTTTGGTGAAAAACGAACATTTTCTGTTCATTTCGAAAAAATCGGTTCTATGACGTTCTGAATAAATTTGGGTCAATATACATAAGGCATCCTATATAATAGGCCCTCATAGAATTGATTATTTCGGAGTAAATAAATAATTTTTTTCATTAAAATCGAACTGAATTCGGTTTGTATTTAAAACCGTCTAAATCGATCCTTATTTGGTTTGTATCCATTTTAGGAGGCGCCACATTAACAGACAAAACATTATTCAGATCAAAGAATTATATCATATACGCCCCATCTAACCGATTTTTCTGAATGAACATCAAATGTATTTTTTTGCATCTGAATGAAACCAAATTTGGTGTTTTATCTATTTTATGTGGGCCACGGTCACAGAACAAATGTTATGCAGTTTGGACAATTATATGATGTAGTCCTCATAGAAACAATTTTTTGTTTCTTCCAAATTTAACCAAATTTGGTTTTCAATTATTTAAGTCTCAAGTATGTTGACCAAATTTAATACTGATTCCGATCCCATAAACTATATATACTCTCTTTAGAGCGGCGCAAAGACCCATCATAAGGAATCAAGACAAGCACCGAAACATTCTCTATGTATACCCTTGTATAATCTTACTCTGTTTCTTTCTCTCTCATTAAAATTACTGATATTGTTTGATTTTTGACACAAGCAATGTCAAGGTCAAATCGAAAAATGTCAGATAGGTATTATGCATGTGTATCTAAGTACAAATATAACATGATATATAATGCATATCCGAAAATAATGTGTTATGTACTGCGAAATTTGAGGGCATAAAATGTGCGAGTACGTAGCAACATCTTTCTTTATTTATCTAACTTTTTGGAAATGCTCCAATAACTTTAAATTTTCGGTTCAGTCTGTGTTGGATATTCTGATTTTCCATCTTGTCATCTAGTTAGATTTTGAATAGTGTTATATAATATTGACACGAGTATTTTTTTCGGAGTTTTCGATTTCGGTGTTCGCGCTGCGTGTGTGTCGTTGCAGCTTCTGTCAGGAACGTATAATTCTAAAAATTTAATTACTTATATTACAAAAATTAACGGCAATAATTTTAAGCAAAATATACCTGTGTACATATTTGAATTTGTATTAGCAGCATAAACAACAGCATTACTCAAACCACACAATAATACTCAAAGAACGTTAGCAAAATCAATAAGTAAGAACACTATAGTTGGAATTCCGACTACGTATAAGATAATCGTATGTACTTCAATAAGTAGGCAAGGTTTTTATACCCTTTACGAAAGTTCACCAAATTTGATCAGGATCGGTCCTGCTATATGATATAGCAGCTTACTAGGTACATAGTATTTTACAGACGGGCAAGCCCGGCTGTAGTGTTCTTACTTGTTATATATAGATTGTAGTTGTGCAACTATATAAAGTTGAATTAAGAAAATCATAAAATGTGTTTTGCTATTTATATTTTCAATTTTTTGACTTCAAAATATAAGAAAAAATTTTGTGCATGCACTAACATAACATTAATTCGGCGTCATTTGTGATATAATTTCTCAGTTTGAAAATCACCTCGTAAAACTCATGAGTTTGGGTGCAATTTGGCGGAACCCCTTTGCGGTGATCAATGATTCATATCTTTAATGAGCCAAATTAATGAAGTTATGTAGATACAGCTAATAAAGAAATAAATAAATGCATTTTTTTTTTCAAATTTGTACATAGTTTTAAAGTAAAAAATCGTGAAAAATTCCCAACAAAAATCCTACTTATATATAATGCATATCCGAAAATAACGTGTTATGTACTGCGAAATTTGAGGGCATAAAATGTGCGAGTGCGTAGCAATATCTTTCTTTACTTATCTAACTTTTTGGAAATGCTCCAATAATTTTTAAATTTTCGGTTCAGTCTTTGTTGGACATTCCCGCACGATACACGACTACCGATTCTGATTTTCCATCTTGTCATCTAGTTAGATTTTGAATAGTGTTATATAATATTGACACGAGTATTTTTTTCGGAGTTTTCGATTTCGGTGTTCGCGCTGCGTGTGTGTCGTTGCAGCTTCTGTCAGGAACGTATAATTGTAAAAACTTAATTACTTATATTACAAAAATTAACGACAATAATTTTAAGCAAAATATACCTGTACACATATTTTAATTTGTATTAGTAGCATAATATACTCAAATATACACATAATATACACATAATAATACTCAAAGAACGTTAGCAAAATCAATAAGTAAGAACACTATAGTTGGAATTCCGACTACGTATAAGATAATCGTATGTACTTCAATAAGTAGGCAAGCTTTTTATACCCTTTACGTAAGTTCACCGAATTTGATCAGGATCGGTCCTGCTATATGATATAGCAGCTTACTAAGTACATGGTATTTTACTGACGGGTAAGCCCGGTGTAGTGTTCTTACTTGTTATATATAGATTGTAGTTGTCCAACTATATAATGTTGAATTAAGAAAATCATAAAATGTGTTTTGCTATTTATATTTTCAATTTTTTGACTTCAAAATATAAGAAAAAATTTTGTGCATGCACTAACACAACATTAATTCGGCGTCATTTGTGATATAATTTCTCAGTTTGAAAATCACCTCGTAAAACTCATGAGTTTGGGTGCAATTTGGCGGAGCCCCTTTGCGGTGATCAATGATTCATATCTTTAATGAGCCAAATTAATGAAGTTATGTAGATACAGCTATCAAGAAATAAATAAATGCATTTTTTTTTTCAAATTTTTACATAGTTTTAAAGTAAAAAATCGTGAAAAATTCCCAACAAAAATCCTACTTTTCCCAATGTAAGGTGAAATAGTTGCAACACTAATGATTTAAATCTAAAAATTAGCTTTCCTAAAGCTTAAAAGTTTTTAAAGTCGTAGGTGAGCCAGCTTTTCATGAGTAATGATCAAAATTTTACACCTTAACTCTGAAAAAATCATTTTAAACAAGTAAGAACGCTATAGTCGATATTCCGACTATAAGATACTCGTACTCAGCATTTATTCAATATTCAACACCCTCAAAAGTATAAAAAAGAAATGTTTTTCTTGTTTTTTTTTTGGTGGGGGGGGGAGGGGTGTTCTCATACAAAATGTTTTTTTTACCATTTTGTCTTCAATTATTATGTGATTTTAACTCTGAAAATTGGTAAATTATGTGCACATATACAAACCAAGTTTCAACTAAATCCGTTTAAATTTGTGGAAGATATAAAGGTTGGACGGTTGCTGGGGCGAGAGCGGGCGTGGCAAAATTTAAAAACAAACTTGATCTGACGCCCCACAAGGAAGTCAACATGCCAAATTGGGTCTCTCTAGCTCTTATAGTCTCCGGACGGACAGGCGGACATGGCTAAACTCGGCTGTTGATGCTGATCAAGAATATATACACTTTATGGGGTCTTTCTTCTGCCTGCTACGTACATTTGCACGAATACAATATACTCGTTTACTCTATTAGAGTACGAGTATAAAAATACTAGAATTTAAAAGTTGTACCGTAGAAAAAAAAAACTATAGTGGTTGCTTGTATTATCAATATCGACTAAAATGTGTATAGCTTGAAAAAAGACGTAGTTTGCTTTCTCTCCATCTATTTCAATCATTTAAGTCTCAAACGACGCAGAATTAATGCAGTTTTATGTGTGTGCCATAAAAGATATGCAAGTTTTTTCCAATTTACAAAAAATACCCTATTTTTTAAATTCAGAAATATATTCAATTGAAACTAGTGATTTAAATGTTAAATGATGAAGTGGCAGCTTCATTGCCATTATTCTCATCTGTCACGAAGGATTTCGCTCTCCCTCTTTGAAAATATATTTGTAAATTATTTTCATGCCTTTAGCAGTAGTGCAGACAATGGCTATATGGTACGACATAACGATTATCTAATGATGATCCATGCACAAATACACTAATGCCATTATTGCGTTTTTGATACAATGGATACCCATTCACAAATTTGCATGGACTCATAGAAAGTTTTCGGCAGTTATTTTGAAATTTAACCTTCTCTCATACAAACGGTATTTGAATTCAAAGATACACGCATCATGTGCTTCGCAACACATTCGTGTAATTTGGGACTTCTTTGAAGATCAGGAATTTCTGCATATACAGCTCTATTAATATCAGTATGGATGAAGGGCTTCCCCCTCCATATCAAACTGAAGCTTTGTAAACAACCAGTGATCATTTCGCTAATAAAAGAGTAATTGAATTTTACTCTCTTAGATTAATTAGACTTAGTTTAAGCTATGTATTTATTTTTGTATGTAGATTTTTTAAAATGCGTGTGCCAATGACGGCCAGGTGAAGGCCAGGTTTAGCAATTTTTGTTAACAAAAGTATAAACAGTAGGCTTGTATGCAAGTAAACCAGTAAAAGTGAAATTGAATGGGTGTTTGTTTAAGTTTTTAACAAAGCAATGACACCAACATTTTAATTGGCTATATTTACCTACCACTATATTGAATTAATTGACATCGTTTCCAATTTATCTATTGACTATACAGACATAATATTAACTGTTAACATGAACAGCAATATTTTGAAAGAAAAGCAGCTTTCAAACAATATGGAATCGCTCGGATTACAAATTGTAGGCTCACATCTTCCGACGCACTTTACCAGTCTGTGATAGTTTATTGTTTGTATTTGTTGTTAATCACTTGGGCAAAGTGCAACTGTATGACCAAATTTCTGTACCTGTTTTATCAAAGCATGACGTAATTTTCCTTTAAAAATATTGCCTATGCTACGTTAAATAATGACTTAAATATATGTGACTGCAATTAAATATACCTACTTCCTGACGTTAATTCACAACATGAAAAAAATATCATAAAATAACACATAGAAAGAAGATGCTCAGAAATAATCTAATGCCATAGTTCAACGACAAAATAAAAAAAAAAATATAACACTTAGAGACAAAGCTTATGCCAAATGGAAACGATATAAAACTGACTTGACACGGTGAAACACGCCATGCTCAGCACTAAGTTAAGGAAGTTATATATGTTTTCCAGCACTGCAGTAAAATTATTACAGTACAGTAACGGACGACAAGCGGTTGTCACATTTACACAGGTTCCTCTTTCTTTTTCTTGACTATACAACGCGGAGGGTTCGGTTCTACGACCACTTTTGTTTTTCGTATATGTAAATATGTATTTCGTATATGTATTGTCCAAATGTGATGTTCATATATATGCAAAAGATGTTCCGTTATATGTTATTTATCCTTTGTGTGAAATTTATGAATGTGTCCGTATATGTAGTGAATTAGAAAATATCAGCGAGTGGGCAACATGGCGTGGCCTAAGTCCAACCAAATCTAAATGTATAGTGATAAACAATGGGATACTTGATACCACTGACCTATCAAAACTTAAAATGTTAGAAAATGTTTACCAAGCCAACAACTTAGGTTTCACTTTCAATAAAACATTAACTTGGAATGATCATGCATACAGATAGGTTGGAAAAATATACGGATTTCTTCGGAATCACAACTTAGTATAAAAATTTGTGACTCTTGAAATGATGATACTGCTGACGAGAACTTTCCTGACATCTGTTCTCTTTTATAGTGTTTAATTATTTAGTAGCTCTGATGCAAGAAGCCAAGCAAACTTCAAGCAGCCTTCAATAATATGGCGCGATATGTATTTGATCGCACCAGAACCTATAGGATCTCAGATGTTTCCATACACATTTTTGATCTGCCACTGTGAACACGGATGAACTTTAAACTTCTTACTGCACAAAGGTTAAATTTTAGCGCCTCGACAAGAACAAATAACATAATATGCTCAAGACTTGCAAGCTCAGAAAAAACTTTTTTATAAGCACTGTTTGTATTCGGAAGCGGCTGCCACATGAATTTAATACTATTAGGGGAAGAACGCATTTTAGGGACAGGCTACAGAAATATTTAAAACAAAATGATTAATAACATAAATAAGTATACGAAAACACAATTTACAATGAAAAAAGAACGATATATATGGTATTTAAGCTTTTATTTATATAAATTTTAGTTTTATACTCCTTAATATTTCTAATTATAACTAGTGAATGCAATCAAAAGTTTCAACAAAATGTGACTCGTGCAATAATTTATAAGTTTAATGTACTTGTAGCGCTAGGATGATAAACATAAATAAACAAAACAGCAACGACAACAGCTGTAGCAAGCTTTTATCCTCTTCATGTAATGGCATCAAATTATCAGCGAGTTGCAAACCTTTGCTTTGATATTTCACAGTGTAAATTATTACAAGTGTACCAAAATGTATTACGTTAGGATTACATCAGGGGTACCGCAGGGTAGCCACCTCGGTTCCTTTCTCTTCACCTTATTTATCAACGAACTGCCTGAGTTTCCATCCTAGTCTCGAGTACTAATGTACGCCGACGACGTTAAACGTAGTTTGTCCTTCAACGACTCTTTACTTAAGGTTGCAAGACTACCTTCGACTCTTCACTTAAGGTTGCAAGACAACCTTGATTCCTTCCAATCGTGGTGTCAGGTCAACCTACTAAATATCAATAGTTCTAAATGCAAAGTTATGTTGTTTTGTCGTGGCACACCGCGTCAGACATCGTACGTTCGTAGCGATATGCCATTGATCGGATCGACACAGTTAATGAATTAGGTATTCTTCAATACATTAAATTACCATCAATAAGGCTGTGGGTGTACCGGGTTTTATTAAGCGATGGTGGAAGGAATTTGATGATCCTTTTACAACTAAGTTACTGTATATTTCTTTGGTCCGAACTATTTTGAAGTACGCATCATGTGTTTGGTGTCCACAATACAGGAATCACCAGGACCTGTTCAAAAGATATTGTTACTGTTTGCCCTTCGTGGGTTGAATTGGGACCCCAATAGCCTTCTCCCTTCATAATCAAATAGGCTTTTGCTAATAAACCTTCCATCTCTTGAAAATCATAGAATTATGCTTAATGTGATCGTGTCATTTCTTCTAACTACAATAGCCTCTATAACGTTATCTCTATTTATAACTCCCTTGACTCAAATAAAACATCTATACTAACGCATCTAGCTAGTAGATAATGTAAATTGTTTACGCTTGTTTACGACGTAGTGGTTCGGAACCTTGCAAATTGTATTCTGAATTTGAAACTGTTGCGTGCTAGTTCGATTGTTTCTGCGCTGGTTTTTTGGTTTGATGTCTCATAACGTGCTCGATGAGAGTCATCTAGTGATAATTTTCTTATACTTAGATCATTCTGTTTGATCATTCTGTTCTAGTTGATAGCTAATATCTAGCGGCTGAATGCTTCAAGTAGTAAGTGTACAAGCTGTTTGTGTATCCTTAATAGGATTGAGACCCATGACTCTTACTTCATAGATGTCCTCTACTTCTTCTGGTGTCATGTAATGGCGTTAGCTGTCCTCGCTGCCGTATCTTTAAATTGTTCTTCTTTAGCTGCTTGATTGTATGTACTGTATTCCTTATCAGTTATCCGATATAGAGCGGCCAAGGCCGCAGCACTTCCGCAGTTCATACTACTATATATATATGTATCGGTAGTCCGAATCCTTTCAAAAAATTAAGCAAAATTTCTAATGAATTAGTGTTAACTAAATATTTGTTAGATGACTGAGACTAGGCCTAAATTAAACTTAGTTATGCGCAACTTGACATTTGCAACAATGTATGTAATATTGAATAGCTTACTTGATTTGATATTTACTTCTCACCCTTCCATTACAGTACTCTCAAGAGTTAGTCCGCTTTCGCTTAAGACGGTTGCTTTTTTCAATCTCCCGTATTGTGCTAATTTTTTACGTCGTGCATCAAGTTTTAAGTTGTGTCCAAATTTTCTTTTATTATGCTTAATTTCGGTTTCGGTTTTAACGCAAACCAATAAGTTCTCTTAATTGTGGAAATAAAACCAAAAGCTGAGCTATAACTATAAACAAACAAGTGAAACAAATCTTTTATTCTCTTTGCGCTGTATGTTGTTTTTGTTTTTCTTGCGTGTAAGCTTGTAAGCGTATGCTATTTTTAAACTCTCTGTCTTGCTTGTCATATTTGTTTGTATTTTTGATTGTATTGCGTTGTGTCTTTTCAAATCCGTTATTTTGCTGCCAGCTACCCAGAAGGAATTTAAAGATGGAACTAGAAATCGGACACCGATTAGACTCCCTGCTACTGCGGAATCCGTACCCGCTAATATAGCTTCAAAAAACTAACCTCATCTTTTTTTCTTTACACTGATAGCCTATCTTTTGATATTCATATTTTAATCTTTACTGAAAATTGGTTAAATTGATTGTTGATGATTCCGGAATACTGTCGGAACCGATTCTGCTTAATTTTTCTAACGTAATTGAATTTTTAAGTACTAAAGTGTCTCTTAAATGTTTCTCTGAGTTTATCACTGCCTCTTACATTCCTCCACGTTTTGATATTTCTGTTTACATGGATCATCTTAATGCTATTCAATCGATCGCGGCAATGCTTTCTGATATTGATCAATTGTTGGTTTTTGGTGATTTCAACATCTGTGATGTCACGTGGTCCTCTGTGATCGACTCAGCCGGTTTGATACCTTCAAGACAACACGAATTTGTTGACGGCCTACGTAAATTATCCATATCTTAAGTTATTTTTGTAAAAAACTCGTTGAATCGTCAACTTGATTTGATATTTGCTTCTGACCCTTTCATTTCAGTGGCCTCTAGAGTAAGTCCGCTATTGCTTCCTGAGGACCCGTTTCATCCATCATAACACGTTACTATGGATATTCCTATTTCTGCGATATCTGCATCTTCCAACTTGTCAGCTAGAACATATTCATTTAGAAAGGCTGATTTCGATGGCCTTAACAATGTCATGCTTCAGTCAGACTGGTCATACTTATACACTTGACCAGCAGATATGGATAGCCTTCTTCTACAAGAATCGTTATTCCATTTTTAAGGATTTGGTTCCGCTCAGTGCCTGTGCGGCTTAGTAAGCCTCCTTGGTTTACTTCACAGTTGTCTAATTTAAAAAATTTCAAATCCTTTTAAGAATCTTTAAGAAATTCAAAATCGCGGGAAGGTCCTCTGACTATTCGCGGTATATTGCTGCTTGTTCAAGGTTCACTGTCATTAATTCCGAATGCTAAAAAGCATATTTGCATCAATGTAGGGAACAATTTCTCAAGACTCAAAACGAAAAACATGTGTCCTACCTTCTTTATTAATTTATGTAAATACTACAGCAAATACATTGCCAATTTGTTTGCAGAGTTCTTTCAAGCAGCTTATTCCTCTCTTAAGTATCGGTCTGATCAGATATACCCTTATAACTTACACAGGCCTAATAACTTCCCACCATCGCTAGTCACTGAAAGCTTATTGTTTAATGAACTAAGGCTTATGAAGGATAACTTTTTTCCTGGTCTTGATAGCGTTCCGGGGTGTATTCTCAGATTCTGCGATGATGCCCTTTGTAAAAAAAATTTGGAAGCTCTGTACTATCTTTGAATTCTTCGTCTTCCCTCCTTTCTGGAAGGAATCGTTTAATATTCCTCTCCATAAAAAGGGGAATAAGACTGATGCCGAACACTACAGAAGCATATCGAAACTATTTGCTATTCCTTAGCTTATTGAAAAAATTTTAACTTCGCAGTTACAAAACTCTTGTGGTTCTTTAATTTCATCTGTTCAGCATGGGTTCATGAATCGTAAGTCTACCACCACTAATTTACTAGAATTTTCTTCTTTTGTAATATAAGGATTTAAGAATAAAATGCAAACTGACGTCATTCACACTGACTTCAGCAAAGCATATGACTCGTTAAATCACTGTTTACTTATTCATAAGTTAGACCTCCTTGGCTTCCCATCCCATTTCCTTAAGTGGATCTCCGACTACCTTAATCTCAGAACTCAGAAAGTCCTTTTTAATAACTCATACTCTAAGCCCCTTACGGTTACATCAGGGATACCGCAGGGTAGCCACTTCGGTCCCCTTCTCGTCACCATATTTATCAACGAGCTGCCTCAGATTCTATCCCATTCTCGTGTACTAATGTACGCCGACGACGTTAAACTTAGATTGTCCTTCAACGACTCCACCTCCCTTTTTAAGCTACAAGATGACTTTAATTCTTTAAACTCGTAGTGGCAGGTCAACTTGCTAAATCTCAACTGTTATAAATGCAAAGTTATGTCGTTTTGCCGTAGCACACCGCCTTAGACATCTTACCTTCTTAACGATATGCCCCTTGATCGGATCGACTCAGTTGATGACTTGGGTGTTCTTTTAGACCATAAATTAAAATTCGACTTACACATTTCAATTACCGTCAATAAGGCTGTGGGTGCTCTGGGATTTATCAAGCGACGGTCGAATAGATTTGATGATCTGTATACAATTAAACTACTGTATACTTCTCTGGTCCGAAATTTTTTTTTTTTGAGTACGCATCGTGTGTTTGGTGTCCACAATACATGAGCCACCAGGACCGCATTGAGTCTGTTCAAAAGAAATTGTTTGCTGTTTGCTCTCCGTGGGTTGAATTGGGAACCCAATAACCCCTACCTTCATATTCAAGTAGGTTTCTGTTAATAAGCCTTCGATCTCTTGAAAATCGTAGAATTATGCTTAATGTTATCTTTATACATACACTGATTAATGGTGAAATTGACTCGCCGTCTTTAATTAGCCAATAACAAATACCGCCCAATATCCAAGTTATCCCAAGTTTTCAAAAAACAGATAACTAGTCAAATTACCTGATATGTGGCTGCATCACATCGACATTAAAAGTTTCAGAATATATCTATAAGCAAATGGATGAGAACTACGTGACTTTTTACTTGACTACTCTAAAGTTTTTGACACCGTAAATCACGACATATTGCGCACCAAAGTAAAGAGACTTCACTGACACTGTATAAAAAACTTGTCCAGTTCTATTTGTATGATCGTCAAGGGGGAGTTGTTACATCGTGGAACTTTTCGTCTTTCCTTTTAATTCAAAGTGGAGTCCCGCAATTATCGATTTTAGGACCACTGGTTTAGCACTACTGTTCAATACTTGTCAATGACCTTCCTCGTTGTGTGTCTAAATGTGAGTTATATATGCATGCAGATGACGACCAAATGCACGTGAGTTATCCAATTAACCAAAGATGAAGATTTGTAAATAGGCAAAACATAATGGACTGGAAATAAACCCAAAAAAGGTCGAACAGCCGTGTTATATACAAAAAGAAAGTAAATAGTTTACAACAAAAGTGCTACTTATTTAATGATCATAGGAAATTATACCCTATCTTTCAAGCAGCATTTTGTACCTGAAAAATTGAAACTACTTATTGCCAAAACATGCTTGTCAGCTTCACTTTTCTACTGCATCGAAATTTTTGGAAACTGTGATGCATCAAGTAAAAATAAGCTAAAGGTAGCACTTAAAAAAGGTAGCGAATATGTCTAAAGCATAAATAGAGCTGAACATTTTACTGCATTATAACTAGAAAAGAACCGAACTACCTACATGAGGAAATCTCTGCACCTCTTCAAGGAGAACAAATATTTTAGTATGTACTATATTTAAATATGCTAGTTCTGAATGGTATTTCTTTTGTGGAATGACCTAAAACACAATTTAAAGTCAAGTTAATCGCACTCCTACAATCTACTCTTTTTACTTTAATTGAAGTAGATATGTTAGTATTAAGAATTAGTAGTGCTAACGAATTTTTTGTTATCACTCTAAACATTAAAAATAGTTAACATATTTTATAATTTTTGTATACTTGATAACACATTGTGACTAGCGCCATAAATTAAGAGTATTTCATTGGACTTATAGCGCTAGGATAGAAAGCCATAACTATATAAATAAATAAAACTACAACCTCGTAATGCTTCACAAGATTGGGAAGCCACCCTAGTATTTGGATTAATACCATCCCATCAGCCTACTCCCCGCATTTGGTAAAACGAATGAGAAGTAAATCCTGCGCAGAATACTGGAGGCAGACACCGTTAGGAGTGCAATTCCAAGCATAGAGCTGGACTTCAAGCTTGGCCATGGCACTCCTAAGCAGCTCCATTGCGGGGAGTATTAGGAGTATAACAGCAGCAGACTGATTTATCCGCAGTAGGGAGATTGAGACGGATCTAAGCGTGGCAATGATCGGTGATACGATCAACACTACCTCGACAAGCTTGCCAGCCACCAATTGGCCGCTGCTGACAAGAGCGAGGAGCCACAGACGGCTGCGTTGGCCTCATCCATATTATCCCTAACGAATGAAATTTTCGCTTCATTTTAGTAAGTTTTTTGTTGTTTTACAATACCCTCTGCGAGGGCATAAAAACATAAAAATAATGTAGCTTCCTGAAACCCAGTAGAACATTTTATAGTTAATTAAATTTAATTTGATCAATTACTTACTTATGTTTATCTTCTACAAAACCAGCTATATTTTTAAGTTGGGTGCAATCAATAACATGAATAAAATTCTGCGTATTATCATCCTGAAAAGAAGAAGAATGTAATTAATTGACTTCAGATAAAGAATAGAAAGAAAACAAGAGAGGAAGGCTAACTTCGGGTAACCGAAGCTTACATACCTTTGCAAATTAGCACTTTAATAAACTTAAAAACTAAAAACTTAGAGGCTTCTAAAACTGTCACATTCCAAATTTTGTTCTCTTCCGATAAAAAAAACTACCAATTTTGATACCAAGAGTTCATACTAAGTCGGCCGCTTATATGAAAACTATATGATATAAGGGTCCGATCCGGATTAGCTTTCTTCAGCAGAAACGATTTAAAAATCGTCGAAATATTTCCAAAAATCCGAAGGCACCAGGAAACTAGAGAGATTTCACTTTTTATTCCAGGTACTCGTAGAGTAAAGAGTATATTGTATTCGTGCATATGCGAGTGAAGTGAAATATCAGTCTTTTTAGTATTATCTAGGAAGCAGAAGAAGAGACATGTAAGAAAAATTGTTTAAAGCGAAAAATAAATTAAAATTTTTAATTTCTCTCCATAAATTGGTCTTTCGAAACGGATTTCAATCAAGAAAGCACTCGGATTCTTAGAAGTTGCAAAATCTACGCGATGTATGCTATACTTCGCATATTTCGTCACAGAGAATTTTGTGAAGCGCGGCCTTCGTAAATTTCATGGATTGTTATACACCGCTGAACAAAAGCATAGCATGCGGAATCGATTGCGTACGAACTGGGTATGAGCGCCTTTACAAGGGCGCCCTCCTTTTTAAGTAATGAAACACCCGCCGTTGCAGAAGGTATGCACGTTGCATCCAAAATTCTATTTTTAGAAGAAATAGAAGCCATCGACGAGGCAAAGGTACGCATCAGGTAAAAAGTGCATCAAATGAGGGTGGGGTCAACGCACCTAATCGAAAAGCGACAGCATTCTGTGCAGCAGACAGCAGAATTGAGGAATTGAAGACGTCGGAAGCGTCTTCAAACTCGATTGTAAGTAAATAAACAATATTGAGACACAAATCTATACCTTCACGCAACTTACTAACTTACCTCTCACACAGAGCGTAAAGCAGAAGTATTGACACAACGGACATTCCGAACACCTTCAGGAATATATCTACAAAACACCGTCACTGATATGCTAGCCCGGAAAATCTTGGTAAGCAAGCATATTGAATATAATAATAGATCCTCGTATTTGGCGTGGCATCAATTCAAGGCACATTTTACATCAGTAAGCAAGGAATGTGGATTTCCAGGAGAAGAGGATGTATAAGATCTCAACAAGGTGAAGCTCTGCGAAATGTATACAGACATACAGACTGATGCCAGGTTTGCAATTTACACGTGAGCAGTGTCGACCAGCTAAGGCCGATTTGCGTTTGTTTTTAAAGAACGCAAAGAAAGGCTTTAATGCTCTCCACAATGGCTGAAAATGAAGTATAATATTCATCATATTGAAAGTCTTTTAAAGCAACTGGTTTTGGTAGATCTGATCAAGATGTACACTCCTTAGCCAACTACTTCATTTTCTATTTTTAGAACAGCTAGAATGTTCGATAATTATAGTACCCATCCAGTACAGCGTGTGGACGCTCTAATGGATAATCAAGAGGATAACCACGGCACAGAAATAAATTCTTTCTATTAAGGGGTTAAAAATTGCTCCCGCTGCTAACCTTTCTAGTGACGCACCTTTTGGATTTATGACTACTTCCGTTTCTACTACTGTGCCTGATTTGTCGAGACCTCTTATCAGCGATAAAAAAGCCAAAGATGGGTCTACATCATCATTCTACATCAGCAGATTTAAAACAAACCTGATCTAATGCCCTACAAGGGGAGTCTACATACCAAGTTTGGAGACTCTAGCTCTTATAGTCCCTGAGATCTATTTGTTTATATAGATAACATTTCTATCATTTGCGGGGCTAGGAAGGGCCGGAAAATTTTTAAAACAAACTTGAAGAAGGGGCGTAAACAAAATTTTAAAGCAAATTTTTACTATAAATATAGCTTCTTTAAGGATAGTAATTAAGGACGAATATTTTGACACAATCTGTCAAAAAAGTTTCTGGTCTGAGCATCTAGTCGTGAAGGAGTTTAAAGCTAGAACTAGAAATCTGATACCGATTAGACTCCTTGCTGCCGCACAATCCGTATCTTCTGATTCAGTATCAAAAAAACTAATTTTATCTCTTTTTTTTGCCTACCAAAATGAAAGAACCCTGAATTCTAAATTTTCAAAGCCCTACACTGATAGGATTTCTTTCAATTTTCACATATTAATTTGTACTGAAACTTGGTAGCTTGATATTTTGGACTCGCAAAATTTTCCCAATAATCCCCTAAAGACTCCGGACAGGGTGAGGGTGTACGGATTGCTGTTGATTTCAGCCTTCTGCCGGAACCAATTCTGCTTAATTTTCAAAACAAAATTGTATCTATAGTACTAAAGAATCTCTTAAATGTTTTTCTGTTTTTATCACTGCGTCTTACGTTTCTCCACGTTCCAATTTACTTGGATCATCCTAATCCTGTTCAATCGATCGCGACAATGCTTTCTGATACTGAGCAGTAATTGGCTTTTGGTCACTTTCACATTCGTGATATCTGCTGTTCCTCTGTGATCGACTCTTCCGGCTTGATACATTTAATTAGCACGAGTTAATTGACGGCCTACTTGATTTGTCTTTATCACAAGTGAATTTTTATATTTGTTTCTGAACCTTCCATTACAGTTATCTCAAAAGTGAGTCAGCTTTCACTTCCATCCTTTACTACCGTTACTTTGGATAGTCTCATTCCTGCAGTACCATCATGTTCTTACTTGTCTGGTAGAACGTATTCGTTAGCCTTAACAAAGCTTGTACGGATATGGACAGTGCGGTTGACTTCGTTTACAAAATTCTTTATTCCGTTTTTAAGGATTTAGTTCCGCTCAGTGTGAGGCTTTATAAACCTCCTTGGTTTACTCCACAGTTGTCTAACTTAAAATATATAAAATCTATACGCTTTGGGATATTTAAAAAGGTCCTCGGACTTCCCGCGCTTTAAAGCTGCTCGTTCAAGGCTCACTGTGCTTAATTGTGAGTGCTATAAGGCCTATTTGCATCACAGTAGGGTCCAAGAAGAGCCAAAGCAATTCTATAACTCTCTTAATTCAAAACGAAAACAAGCAAGAACGCTATAGTCGAAATATCGACTATATATGTTTTTCCGATTTTTCTAAAATTAATTTTTGATCGTTCTGAAATTCGGTAGATCGGTAGGCAATGACCTTATAAATTTACAAACACATAAAATTAAATACGAACAAAAATAATGGGAGATACACGCTTTTATCAATTTGTGGGTGGGGAGGGGCAAAAAAATGCACATCGGTTTGCACAACGCATTAGCGCAGAACCTGAGATTACATCCAGCAAAACCATCAGGAAAAAGTTTGGCTTAATGAACTTTAGTTCATTAGACAATAAGCTTTCAGTTATTAAGAGAGGTAGGATGTTCTTATACGTGCATGAGTTATAAGCGTATATCTGATCAGACCGAAACTTAAGAGACGAATAAGTGTTGTTTGAAAAAAATCTGCAAGCCCTATTGCATTGCTTTGCGATGCCTTGATATGAATTTTCTTTAGCGTTGATAAAGATAAGATATAAGCGGGAAGGACAGATGATTTTCGTTGTGAATTAACAAAGATATAAAACTTCTTAAGGTCCTAAAAACACACAAAACATAGCATTCGAAATTAAGCACAGCGAGCCTTAAACGAGCAACAATATAAGGAAAGTAGTCAGAGGACCCTAAATAGTTTTTGAACTTCCTAGAGTCTAAATTTGATGTTTTGTACTCGTCCTCTAGTAGAATAAACGAGGATATTGTATTTGTGTAAATGTATGTAACAGGCAAAGGAAGCGTTACCGACCCCATTAATTATATATATTCTTGATCGACTAGCCATGTCCGTCTGTCCGCCTCTATGAATACCTAGACCTCGGTATGTGGACTCCCCTTGTGTGTCGTCAGATCGTTGGTTTTCCATCGGGAATCAGCAAGCCAATCGGGAAAGTGCAAAATGTTTGGTATGTGATGATAAATGCAGCAAATGTTGCCGGAGCGGATGTCAAGAAGAAGTGGGTATTGGAAGAGATGCACCTCCGGTTACCGATGATTACAATTCTAAATTGGGCCACATATACAGCGGTTGAAATGCGGTATAGACAACTACAAAAATATCATCATCGCTTGCTTCATAAACCAAAGACGTCTACAGAAGCAAGAGCTGCGCACCTTCGTTTAGTGCATGTACGAGGGGCACTATTTATATTTCGGGAATAGCAAATGATAACAAATCAGGACTGTGCGGAGGATGATGTGCACGAATTCCTCTATTCCTCTTGGGATTAGGAAAGAAAAAAACTGAACAAAATATCGCTTCGGCGCAGCCATCAGGATTTCTAGTGGGTAATATCCTAAGTTATTTCGTCTGGTCTCTGATTCTAAGACTACCTTAGGTGGGTATAAACTTGTTCTTGGTTCTTTAGGCCACGAACAATTTTAGCTCTCTGTTGCCCCGAGTCCCTTCTCGGGCACCATCTGTAAGGAAGTTCCTCAGGCCGGGCGAACCTGTCGAACCACTTACGTGCGTTCGAGTACACTCTGGTTCCGTGTGTAAGGTGGCGGACCTTTGCTCTCAGAATATATGTTGCGTTTCTGGAAATATTCCCCAACGTTTTGGTACACCCTATTAAACTAAGCTATAGTAGCTCGGCTTCATATAAGAACTTGAGCTTTATTTAAGAATATAATGTAGCCCTATCCTATCCCACCTTTGTCTATAGTAACGCACCGGCTTCTGAAAATTTCCCTGGGTCGGGCGACGGGTGGTTCTTCCGGCGACTGTGGCTAGGCGAATGTCCGGTGGTGTCAGGTGCTGAGCGGCGAGAGAGACGTTGCGCGGCGAGCCGTTCATGTTCGAGGTCCATAGACTGAGTGCCTCGATCAACTCCTCCAGCCTCTTGCCCAGGCCTTGGTAACGAGCTTTTTCGCCGGTGCTTCTTCCCGAAGCGTCTTCGTGTGTTAGATGCTCGGGCTCTCTCTGCTGCTGTGCTGAGAACTAGACTCGTCTGTGCGCGAAGCCGCTGTCTTTCGATCGCAGCTTGCTCAAGTTTACGTAGATTTGGCATGCCATCTGGTGGTTATTGTGCGTACAGGGTCGGATTGGAGTTTGCGTCTGAGGGCCCTTTCAGTATGCCCTATCTAACTTAAAAATATGTCTTATTTAATACTTCTTACTAACTTAAATTATACACAACAAAACTATATACCTATATACCTAACGAATGTCTCTTTAAAAAAAAACGTATCAATGTGCGTACATATATTATTTTTCCATAAAGCAATCTTACACCAAATACAGAGTTTACATAATATACAACTGTGTGGGAGCTTGCTTCCTCACAAGGTTACCATTCTCTCTTAAGTGTTTAGTCTGGGAACAACTTTTGTTTGATTTGACACGTTTTGAAACAACTTTACAGCCAATTGCTATTTTGTTTCCGGCATATACGCTCATATCCCTGATGTCATGATTTTATACTCGTATTTTGAAGCAATACGGTCGAACTTTTTCATCATTTCAAAAAGTTTCATCAAAAAGTTGTGTGTACATTTATGTTAAAAAATGTCAAACTTTTTTATGCTGTTGCCAGATTTTAGCAATTGACATTAGTGTTGCCAGTTCCTGTTCCCTCGTAGTCTAACATTCTGCTCATCTGCACAAAACTTTATCAGACTTTTAATGTCATCACCGCTCAGTCAAACTATATAAGCTCTGCTTTATACCGAGGCGGAGTTAGTTACTAAATTCCTCTAGTTCCTCTAGTTACTAAATTCCTCTAAGAATACCTATTTTAATGACCCGCTGTTGTCTTCCTCAATGGTGTAGAAAATTACCAGCCAGCCAAGTGAACTTGGAACCAAATGCGTTAAATTTGTGGGAGATATAACGTTTTTATAGATTTGCGGGGGCGTGGCAAAATTTCAAAACAATCCTGATCCAAATTTAGTGACTCTAGCTCTTATAGTCTCTGAGATCTAGGTGTTCATACGGACGGACAGTCGGACTTGGCTAGATCGACTCGGCTGTTGATGCTGATCAAGAATATACATACTTTATGAGAGTTCGAGTATAATAAACAAAAAATTTGTGGATGTGTAAACTTGTGTGGTGATTGGGCAAAGTGGAAATATATATAGTGAGGCCATACTGTTCATGCTGTACATGGGCATAATTACGGTGGTACTGTACAGTAATTGCAGGCAACGGTCAGTACAATTCCCTTTTTGTGAAGTGCCGCTTATTATTTCATTTTATTTTTCCTTTGGAACAGTTACTCTTGCCAAGCAAAAACGCTATATATTCTTGTACATTTTGGCATAGTAACTTTTGGTTATTTCGTTTTCGTTGCTGCCTCTTCATTATGCCCTTGAGACCAACACATAATTTTTGGAATTATTTAAATTTGTCACAATTTCATATTCTTGTTTAACCAAATCGCATTATTAAAATAAATTAGGTTAGTGAATATTTTGGAAAGTGATTGCAGTAGTATCGTTACATTTTTTGCGCATTGCTACATATCGTTGACCCTTGTGTATCCCACATACGCACTCATCAACTTTAGTTAATTTAAATATTCCAAAATGACTAATAAATTGATAATAAAGTGATAATTGACATATAAAAACGGCTTCGAGGAGAAAACTACATCGTTCGACTAAATTCAAATTAAATTCAGGTTGAAGATGCTCGAAAATTATATCTCTAAATTAATGCTTGTTCAGGCGGACATGGATTCCGTAAATCCATCTAACGATTTAAGTGGAGCTGTCAGATTGTATCAGTACAAAAGCTTTGTATTTTTCTGCAAACAAAGAAAGCGGTAGTCAAAAAACACATAGAAAAGATAGTAGTGGCCAGCATTATTCGTCACAGTTACCAAAAATACTTCTTTTTAAATTTAGTGGAAAACATGCCGAATTCAAAAACTTTATAAGCCTTTTTAAGAGTTTTGTCCATTGCGACATTATGACATGGTGTCAGCTCTTTACTCATCTCTGCAGTCTTTAGACGTTGATAAGGACATAAATAACGCAATGTTAATTAATTAAGCCTTCTGCTTCAGGTCTTAGATAACTCATTGACACGGTGTCAGCTCTTTACTCATCTCTGCAGTCTTTAGACATTGATAAGGGCATAAATAACGCAATGTTAATTTACATATCAATGTCCAAAATTGATCATACAACAAAGGTTCGGTTTGAAGAGCAACTTGATTATGACAAGTTGATATCTTGGTCTGAGTGCCCAAATTAGTTGAATCGACGCTATCAGCATCTAGCTGATGAGGAGTCAAAAAAATTATGGGAAATCTAGACGTGAGTCAAGTAAAGGACACACAAAATCTTCTTTTTTTTATCCGCAAAGGCGGAAAAATGAACTGATTTGAAATGTATGTATTGCTCAGCAACGAATCATAGTACAGGTAAATATCAGTCGTTTAGTGCTCTTCCGGTTGGTCAACAATTTGATTTCACAAAACAGCATCGTTTGTGTATCAACAGTCTAAACCCAATTCATACAGTTACAAAATGAAAGACGTCAAAGAGTCGAGTGTGCTCAAAGCCCCATAATACTCTTCTTCACAGATAGTGTGTAAAACAGCAGCGGAGTACTTATGTTTCTACACCTGCGGAGCTTTCACAGGTACACTCGTCAACTACTGAGCTTCCACATTTGTATTCTAGTCATGCTACTAGCACTGATCAGGCCATTCTCGCCACTGCATTAGCGGAAGTCAAAGATAGATCGGGAAGTATCAATATGCAAGAGCCCTTTAGATTCCGGCTCTCAAATCAATCGTATGTCAGAGTGAACATAGTGACAGTTGGAAAAAATGCCTCTGTCATAAGGCACAAAGTTCACACTACTGTCCACTCTCGTGCCAATGCTCATAAGTTTGGGTGTTTCTACATATCTGCCCGATCATGAAGTTAACTTCGCACAATGGAATATTCACCCCAACATTGAGCCTGCTAAAGTTGACTTACTACTAGGATCAGAAACCTTTTTCGAATTACTTTATGTGGGCCGGATAAAGCTAAGTGCCGAACATCCATCTATTCAAAAAAAGTTATTTGGATGGATTGTATCTGGAAAGAACACTTAAGCTGCATAAAATCGAGCTCTCTGGTAGAACTCTTTTGGGCATTAGAACTTGTCCCAGAAAAGTCGAAGGCTGTTTAAACGCTGAAGAATTGGCATGCGAACGTAACTTTAAGCAAACCGTATGCAGGCCGGAGATGGGTCGCTATGAAGTTAAGCATAGCCCCAATGTATTGGGCTTATCTTTGGAAAGGGTTTGAATTATCGATAAATTGAGTTAACGATATATGTATATTGGTATTTTGAGTAACATTTGTGGAACCTTGATATGCTCTTCAAATTCCTACCATTTTCTGCTTATTGCTTTAATTTCTACCTCAGTTGGCATGCTCGGGCAGAGCGAAACTACGTTGAAAGACGCTAGTTTTTCAACGTCGCAGATATATATGTCGTTTATTTGTTATATTTTGTAGAATATGGACTATTTACTTGCGCAGGTTTTACAATGAAGAAGAGCTTAATGGTATTAGCGGTGTGCCTTCTTTGTGAGACCATATATCCTTTTTGGTACAGCAGTATTTGTGGCTAATTTCGACTTTTCTATTTTCATGATAATATTTAATTAAATATTAAATATTAATTATTAATTTGAAACGTTTTTCTCCTAGATTATTATCTTTGGTTTCTAGTCTCAAGATTGGGTCCCGTCCTAATATTCTATATCTGCACATTGCCCTTGTCAAATGTCCAGATAAATATATTAGTTGGATCATATTCATTTATTTTAAGTGTTATATATAAATTGTTTGATTTTATTATATGAAGCCAATAATGTAAGACAGAAAGATCAAACATGCAATATGCCATTACCATTAACATTTAACTACACATTTACAGTATATTGCGCTCATATGCATATGACACTGTTATTTACATCTCACTCTCTTTGATCTACACTGTTATGTCCCCTTATATACGCATGGTACATAAGAGGGGCACTATTTATATTTTCCATTCCTCTTTAGACACCCAAAAAAAATGGGTCTTGAATGTTTCATAAATTGGATGTTTTCACTGCTCAAAAATTCACCTGATTGACAAGATGTGTGAGAGCTTACACTGTCATGATGGAGAATAATTCGTCTTTGCCGGTTGGTTTTACGAATTTCTCCGAAGACTTCAGGCAAAGAAATGGTAGCGTAGCACTCAGAATTGACCTCCTACGTTGCTCAAGCGGAAAAGTGGCAGCCTAACCCATTCGACCGAAGAAACAATTGGCAATTTGCTTCGCTGTGCTTCTTCAACGAACAACTTTTGTTGGATTTGGCTCGTCTTGGAATGTCCACACCATCGATTGCTGCTTGTTTCCGGCGTATAGGCATATATCCATGATTCGTCATCTTTCACGATACACGTCTTTTGAAGATCCACGGACGAACCTCTTAATAATTTCCTTACACCAATCGCATGTATTGAAGTGGCACTAATGTGCAAGAATGCCTCTATCTCACGATGTCACATGACGATCTTGTATTATCAGTTCATGCACTGCATCGATGTTTTCTTTTATAGGACGAAATTCACGGAATTCGTCAGCGACCGAACTACGACCACGAATGAATTCTTTCTTCTAGCGACATACTGAGTTTACTGACACATTCTTGTTGAGATAATCCACGTTGGAATTTGTGAAAAATAATCCAATGAAAAGCAGCTCTTGAAATTTCCAGTTTTTGGCCAAATTGATTTTCTTAACTCACTGTAAACAAAACAAATAGCACTTACACATCAAAACGTTGTGAGAACGTTTATGTCACAAAATTTCAAACTTTAGCTACTGACATTAGTGTTGTCAGTTCCCGAAATATAAATAGAAAACTTCGTACCATAGGTAAACGGTATAAATTTATTAAAAAATTTGACTTCTTGCTTGTTTTTTATGGCATTTTACCGATATATATTCTTTATCAGCATCTGTATATATGCGTACATAAATATATATATATATTTCATGGCTTTTTTTCGACATGCGTATGAGCGTGCTGCCTTTATCTGCATTTATATATATTTGTTCGTCTGTTCTGATCTTTGACTTTTATATGCGTCTGGGTGTTTATATCAACACTGAACTGACAGACAGACAGACGGACAACGGAACTGTCGATGATACACAAATTCAACATACACATTACCTTAGATTTGGAGAGAAACAAAAAATTAAGTCGGAAACGCTGGCTCACTAGCTAGTGTTTATAAAAATTTATATATATTCGTCTGATCTGTATCTTTGACCTTTGAGAGCACAACTGTTCTAAGTTGGACATCGAGTGTGGGTATTTGTGTGTAGGAGAAATTAGAATTTCGCGTATTGCCTTTGCTTTCTTCATCTCGGTAGATCTTATCTGGATAAAGACTCTATCGACCCCGTTGTTATAGAGCCGAAAACTTCTGAGACAACTACTAGATATTCTATCTTCTCCTGGTCCGCTCAATAGTTACAGTCCCCAGCCCGTACAGCAGCTGTCTATTGCGGACGCTTTAATGGGGATGGGCCCTCCGGTCAATCTGGAGAGGGTGGATAGCACAAAAATTGAAGGTACCTCATCCGAGCAAAGGTCGGAAATTGCTCCCTATTTCGAACTTTTCAGTGTCGCGCCCTCAGTATCGTTGACTGTGTCCGACAGCAGCATACCCACTGCTGTTATTGCCGTATATGCTGTTATTTCTGGACTAGCCGTAGACTCTATATCAAAAGATGTTTCCACCTATGTACAGGTCAAAACTAGTTTACATAGTTCGAGGATTAAGGTAAAAAAATTGAGTTTAATGCTTCAAGATAGGTGTTCCGGACGACTGTTTTGACACAATCTGCTAAAAAAGTTTCTGGCCTGAGCACCTAGTCGTGAAGGAGCTTAAAGCTAGAACTAGAAATCGGATACCGATTAGACTCCCTGCTGCTGCACAATCCGTACCCTCTAATATAGCTCCAAAAAAATAACTTCAATCTTTTTTTCTTGCCTATGAAAATGTTAGAGGCCTTAAATCTGAGCTCTCTAAACCTTACACTAATAGGCTATCCTTTGATTTTCAAATTTTTATTTTACGGAAACTTGGTTAAAACCTGATATCTTAGACTCTGCAATCTCTCATAATAATTATACCGCTTATAGATCGTCCCTCCAGCCAGGGTGGTGGCGTACTGATTGCTGTGGATTCCGGCCTTTTCTCGGAACCAATTCTGTTTAATTTCCCTAACGATATAAATTAATTATATCTAATAAAGTGTCTCTTAAATGTTTTTCTGTCTTTATCACTGAATCTTACATTTTGGCATACTTGACTTATCCATATCTTAAGTTATTTTTGTAACAAACTCGTTGAATCGCCAACTTGATTTGATATTTGCTTCTGACCCTTCCATTTCAGTGGTCTCTAGAGGCAGTCCGCTTTTGCTTCCTGAAGACCCCTTTCACCCATCATTACAAGTTACTATGTATATTCCTATTCCTGCTGTACCTGCATCATTCAACTTGGCAGCTAGAACATCTTCATTTAGAAAGTCCCGGCAGCTGCAATAATACCCCTTAGCTGTGGAGTTGGCGCTACTTCGACATTTAAGTGTTGCATCCAAATCACTTTCAGTCTCTCATTAAGCTTTAAATTGCTTACTTTTAAAATTTATGTATTGGCTGAAATTTGTTTCAAAAAACTTGCTTAAGGTATATACTATCAAATGAAAAGACTACCTTTTAAATGATATTCCATATCCTTCAATCGAATACACCCAACTCATTCATTCTCAAATTTTTCCTGGGTGTACGGTCCTTTCAAAGAGTCATTGTAAATAATGCGGATCTGGAGTTCTTCATTATTGGCATGGAAGCTGTATCCTCGATATAGATATATTCGTCTAAGCAATGTTTTGCGTCGATGTATCGCATGTAAAAATAGTTAAGCCTTCTGTTTACTTTCACACATACAAAAAGCAAAACAGCTCTGCCAACTTGACATTTTTTTATTGCCTTCCATACTTTATTCAATTTAGCCTGGATACCGTGAGTCTCTCCACTGGAAGGTATCCCATCATCTGCTGTTGAAGCCTTGGCTTGTACCGCACACAGTAAACACATGATCTGACTACGATTCTAGCCAGGTCTCGATCGTTGACAATCCAGAATTGTTGCCGTATTAGGCCAACTAGTTATTTTGTGCCAGCATGGTAGTTTTTCCGATGAATGTGCTCGTCTAACGAATTAATCATTGCTTGGTAAGGGTATTGGATGCTTGACCGCTTCTGCTAGCTCGAGACGTCTTCCAACTTTCAACAACAAGTATTCATCAGTACGTTGTAAAAATGAATTCAGCAGCTTGAGATGGCTGCATACTTCGTGATCTTTCTGAAGAGTGCGTATTTCCTCAGGAAAGTGTTGCTGCTGTATATTGCAAACAATGCAACGAAGAGCACGTTGCAGCTCCTGGGGAGCCGGTGATGGCGTATCGAATTGAGCCATCCGTCTAGCTTTGAAGCGGTATCGCAACATGGTTGACACGACACGCAAACATTTTTGATATGAGCTAATATTCTGAAGAGTATCTAGTAGGTAGTTTCTTTCAATAATAGATTTGAAGGCTGACTTGCGTTTTTCCATGTTCACGATGTCCAAATCAACTTCGTGTCTTGTGTCCGCATAAGCAAGTGCCATTTATCCAATTCCAGTTTTCCTTTGCTGATAATCTCGATGACTTCTGCCTTGAGTTGCCTTATGCCTTCTACAGTATCATGTTCACATAAGAAATCGTATCTGAACATCCGAAACTGTAGAAACATCTGATACAAATGATACTGTCTGAATGATTGGCCCCACCATTAACAATTCGGATGAAGAAAAGTTACCAAACTCATATGCTTTAGTTTCTCGAACTGGTGCATAAATTCCGCATAAGACGCCGTTAATGTCTCCAGAATCTCAAATCTTTTCTTAGCCGTTTTCTATGAGCGACCAAGATACCTTGGGTCATCCTTGAAGAGCAGCTGAACTATGGCTCTGCCATCTGCTTGACGGCGAACGGTATTGACAAATATCCGTTCACATTGTTGTTTTTCCGGAGTTAGCTTGTTCACGGACTCATCAACATCATTGATACGCCATAATCGTTCCAGGCTCTTGTCGATGGAATCCTCCATAGATAGTAAACAGATATGTGACGATGAACGACTATTGCCTTCGTAGCGTCCAGAGACTATCCAGCCAAGTAGCGTCTATTGTAGCGTGGGTAGTCGTGGACCCCCAATTTGATCTGCCCCACTGAAAGGATCTCAAAAAAGGTTTCAGTACCAATAAGCAAATCAATACGATTGGGTTTATAAAATTGCTCGTCTGCTAACTTTATATTCTGAGGCAAAGTCCAGGGTGATATTTATATCTGATTCTCATTGGTATGCAATATGTGTAGTTCTGCAAAATTCAAGTGGGAGCTCAAAATTATTTAAACGTGATCTGATCGTGGTATATGCACCAAATTTTATGTGAATGTGTGACTCACCAATACTATAAATCTTCATATGGTGTTTACTTCTAGGTAAACTTAATGCTTGTGCAAATTCTTCTGACATGAAGTTAACCTGTGAGCACGATTCTACTAATCCTGTAGTGTCCAGAGCAGTCTTTAACCCATTTAACCCATTCTTAATACCATTGCTATAGCTAAGATATTTTCTAATGACTTCTGTGTATGAGTGTGGCTGCTGGGATTCCGGTACAGGTGCATTTGCCGACTGAGATTGTGCTGGTAAATGAGTGGGTGATGTTCTGGGCTCTGCCATGGGCATAGGAGGGCAAGCCGCATATGCTGATCTGGGCTCTACATTTTCTCGAAGCAAAAGAGTGTGATGCGGTTAAATACATACTCGACACTTGTACCTCGATGGACAATGCACTGCTTGATCTCTCCTTTGTTAAGACCTATCGTTGGACGTCTTACTGCATCGTATCGCTGTAGTTGCGACATGTTCCTAAACTGTACAGCAAGTTACACGATGATCCGAGCTGGAGCAAATAGCGCAGGCTTGAGTTGCGCAGCTGAAGGAGTGCCCCTGACGTGTTGCTATCTGATTGCGAAGCCTGAATGACGATGTTCAATTATTTGCTGGTATTTCCGACTGGCTTAAAGTTTCAAGAAATTGGCAATGTCTTTGTATTACCTGCACACATGAATTCCAGGTTGGCAAGTCAGCGAGGTTCAAAGATTCGTTCCATTTGTTTCTGGTATTATGGTCGGCTTTCTCCATGACGATTGAGCTTAGCATTCCCTTTGCAATTTGCGAATCCTTTCCTAACGATTTGAGTGAGTTGAGCATGCGGCATTATCAACGAGGCTACGAAGCGATTCGGCTTATTCATACTAGGCAACTGAAACAGTGATGAAATATTATCCAAAACTTCTAATGTTGGTATATTATAGAGCTCGACGAGGCGCTCTAGTGCCTTTGTATAGTTCTCCACTGTTACCTGACATGCCTTCACCGTTTCCAAAGCTGCTCCCTTTAGGCAGCTGATCAGCTGATTGAACTTTTCAACCTTTAATAGGTATGATTGCTTATGTATCACCTGGTTGAACAAGTTATGAAATTTTTATATTCGGAATAATTACCGTCAAATGATGGGAGTTTGATTTGAGGCAACTTTATTGACGAGGCAGCCACTGCATTGTGGTCTATTGCTGGTGGGCAGGCGTTGTGCTGTGCAGTGATGGCAAGTTTGCTGGCCACATACTCGTCCTCCAGATCTCCACCTTGCAAATCCTTTGTATCCTCTTGCTCAATATGTGTTTGAATCTTGATCAACTACTTGTAGTGTGCTTCTAGAATTCCAAGTCTGCACTGAAGCTCAGCAGCATTCAACGTCTTTCCTTTTGTTGCTGGTGCTACAATTGTTCCAATGCGAACAATTTTCTTGTGAATGTTAAGGCGAGACTGTTTTCACTCTTCCCAACTCATTTTATCTAGGCTCATTTTAAAAACAATGTAACAATAAACAACAAGGTTTAAATATACAAAAACGAACCTTGAGTTAAAAATGTTGTTGTTTAATACGTTACATACACAAGCTTTACGTTACCAACAGAAGAGGGCTTGAGAGAAAGACCGATATGTGCCTAATGCTAAACGACGAGAGGGTGAAGAAATGCAATGTTGAGAGCGACAGACTAACTGCATTTTGTAGCTCTGCAGCAATGTAGGTGTTTAACTTCTTTGGTGAAATATAAATGTTTGTTCATACGACTTTTTTTAACTTTATAATTTAATGTTTAATGTTCGATAGCACTATTTATAATTTAAGCAAATTATAAATTATAAGCAAACAATATAGGGTGTTTATGAATTAATGAAAAATGAAAACTAAAACTAGTTTGAGTTCGTGCTTGACCGAAAAAGAAATTTTTTAATTAATCTGCAATTGTTTTTTTTTTTTGTTTTCTTGTGTATCATAATCTGGAGTTCCTGCATAAATAAATAAGCCTGCGGGTGTTTTCTAGCTTGTATTATGCTTCGTTTTATAATTTGTAAATATATAATGTGGTTTCAAATTTAGTTTGATTATTTGCTATATTATCGTGACTGTTAATGATTCGAAGTTTCTCGTTAACAGTTTTGTGAAACCTTTCTATGTCTGATATTTTAGTTTACTTGTAGTCATATCGATGTTTATTTTTTCTGACTTTAACCATTGTTGTAGGGCGACACATATGAGTGATTGAATCTTTATATGCTTTTATCTCTATAGGTTTTCCAATTTCTGTCAATACTTTAATTATAGATCTTTTTGCTTCTAACCAAATCTCTACTAGTTTCTCCTACTGTTGCAAATTTTGAGTAACTATCTATGCATGACAAAAATTGTTTATCAGGTAATTTCAAAAGCTAATTTAGTATTTCTGTGTTCAGTTTTTGATACATTATATATTCCGCATTCATATAAATTTGGCATAATCTGGATTATAATATTTTGCGTTTTGCGTTAACCGTTTGCGCAGTACATGGATGTAATGTCTTTATATATATTTTTTTAATTCTGCGTAAGTTTACATATCTACTAATTTAGTACTATTTCTCATTGTTTTGGTATTATTGTTTGTTTCATATTCTATCTGTGTAATTAAGTGGTCTTCTGTATATTGAATATAACGCTGATTGTCTTCTTGTGCGCTGTGATTAGTTGCACAGGTATTTAGGCTTTCGGCTTCGCCTAGTAATACTTAATCTATATTTACTCTTGATAGAGCTGTGTGATATTCTTTGCCCGTCAAATATTTTATGGAATAATCGAATTCATTTAATCTTATTTTCCATCTTTGTAATATTATATTACGAATAAGCAGGATCTAAAGTATTTTGTTGCCCACACTACTGCTAATAGTTCTTTTTGTATTAGTGAATAAATTAGTTCATGTTCGTTTAGTGTTCGGCTTGCGTAACAAAACGGTTTGCGATTTTGAGATAAAGCAGCACCTAAAGCTGTATTACTTGCGTCCGTAGTCACACAAAAAGGTTTATTGAAATCTGGGTATGATATTGGATCAGATGTGATCAAAATTTTTTATTTTTCAAATGCTTCTACTAATTCACTCTCGTTAACATAAATTTTGGATCCTTTTTTTAATTTTATTGTCATGGGGTTTGATGCAGTAGCAAAATTTGTAATTAAATTTCTATAGTAATTACATAAATCATTAAGAATTTGATTTCTTATGACGTTCTTGGGAATGGATACTTGATTATGGCTCTAATTTGATCAGGATTTGGTTAACGTCTGTAATAACATATCCTAAAAATTCCGTTTTCCTTTTCATAAATTCACATTTATCTAATTCCATCTTTAATATACTTATATGTTCTTTCAATGAAGTGGAATAAATTATGACATCGTCAAGGTATACTAGAAGATCTTTAAGAATTAAATCTTCGAATAGATTGTTCATGCAACGTTGAAAAGGTGAATTTTTAAGTCCGCATGGCATGCGAGTATATTCGTAATGCCCGTGCTTATTTGAAAATGCAGTTTTTGATATTGACTCTGACTCCATTTGGATTTGATGGTAGCCTTCAGCTAAATCTAGAGTTGTGAAATATTGACATCTACCTAGCTTGTCTAATATTTCATCCATGATCGATAATGGGAACTTGTCCCTAATTGTTATTTAATTGTTATTTATTATTATAATCTGCAACCACGCGATACTTTTGTTTGCCGGAAGCATCCAGTTTCTTTGAAATTACCAAAAGAGGAGAGTTGTACGTCGATTGAGATTTTCTTATAATACCTTGTGCTAACATTTCTTTTATTTGCCTATTTATTTCCTCATTTTCAATTTGGAAATATTTGTAACGACTTTTGCAGATTGGATCTTTGTATTTTGTTTTTATGATATGTTTTACTGTACTTGTGAAAGTCAAATTGTCACCTTCATGGCACTGTACATATATACCTAAATTCATGTAATACTTTTATTAATTTTTTTTCCTCATTGAGATAAGTACATTTCTGAAAATTAATGAATGTAAAATGTTTGATGACTGTGACATAATTTACTTGGGGTTGGAAATACATTATGCATCAAATCAATTTTTTCGTTTATCGTATTTACTTTAACGTGTTATGTTGGCAGTGGAAAGTTCAGGCTTGTTCAAGTTGTTATCAGATTTATTGTCGACATTTTTATCGTTTGCTTGATTAACAGCTTCACTAGATTTCGCATTGTGAGTGGAATGATTTTGTTTTTGATTTTTATTGAAATTTTTTTCATGGTTAACTTCACTTCCTTATTTGGGCTAATTAATTGTTTAGCGATCCAAATATTTATTATTAGATTTTGGGCTAAGTCACTGTGCTAATCTTGGCGGTCCAAATAATTCACTTTACTATTTGGGCAACTTTAATTTTTTTAGCAGTCCAAATATTTATTCCCCGATTTTGGGATATGTTAATCTAAGCGGTCCAGAATTTGTATCTACTTCACATAGATTCTTTTACGGATCAGTTTATGGCTTTATTTTATCCAGATTTGGGTTCAGTTTAACGGTCCAGCTTAGCATAGCAGATTAGTATATATATATGTATATAATATATATCGATATATATCGATGGGAAAGCAAATTAATCGATTTACAAATCGATAATTTACTTGGAATCATTTTTAGTATACTAATAGTAGTAAGAGCCGCATATCAGTATGGAAAAATAGATGTATCGATTATTATCGATATACTGTACTATATATGTACTATATCGCTCAACAAGCAAATTAATCGATTTGAAATTATTGGAAACGGCCCCCGATGACTACTCCCTTAAACATAATCTAACGCTATATGTATACAGGCATGTGAGTGTATGAGCGAACTTTTGCGCATCCGTTTTGCCTTAACTGCCTTTATAATTAACAATTTCTTCGTCTGTTCTAAATCTTGCACCTTTACACATATATACGGATGAAAATAAATTAAAAGCAAAATTATATTGCTCAGGAGGCCATACACCAAGAATTTATGGAGTACCCAAAATGCATAAAGAGGACGCGCGCTGAAGATCAATTGCGTCATCAACTAATGTTCCCTGTTATCAGATGGCAAATCAGATTGAGGAAATCATAACGTAATTCGATCTTTGACTTTCGCTCAAGACGGTTGATATTTTTTAATCTCCAGTTTTGTGCAAATTTTTTGATTCGTCTATCAATTGTTAAGTTGTCTCCGAGTTTTCTGCTTTTGTGCTTAATTTCGGTTTCGGTTTTAACGAAAGCCTTCTACTGCACTTAATAAAACTGCTTTAAATTGTTTTTATTTTTATTGTGCAAATAAAACCAAAAGCTGAGCTATAAACATAATCATACAAATGCAACCAATCTTATTTAGCGTTGTATGTTGATTTAGCTTTTGCTTGCGGCCTGCTTGTAAGCTTATGGTATTTTTAGACTATTTGCTTGCCTGTCATATTTGTTTGTGTTTGTAGTTATTCGCTGAATTGCATTTGCTCGTTGTTTGTGACGGTTCAAATCCGTTATACTGCTGCTAGCTACCCAGTGAGAATTTTTTTCATTCCTATCATTCCTATTGCTAAATAATTTTGTACTCTCATTTCAATGGCTGACTGCTACAAAAAAAATTGTCATCTCAAGGCTGATTCTTCCGAGCCTATGCTTTTTCGTTGGCTTTGTCGTAATACCATTCATTTCAAATGTGCCAATATCAATGTCCGTGTAAGTGACTATTTTAGAAATAATCATAGTTTGAAATTTACATGCGAGTTGTGTCGTCCTGCTGAAGTCGAGTTGCGTTCGTCCTTAAGAAACGCAAAGGAATGCTTTAATGCTCTCCACGTTGGCTTTAAGCAATTAAATACGTCATTCTCGACGCTCGCAGCAAATTTCACATCTATTAATATGGAGTCTCTTAAGCGCAAGAGTGTAAATGATCTGGGTAGAAATGGTCAGGATAAAGCCTCTATGGACCCCGTCTTTATAGAGCCACAAACCCCTTAGTCGACTGCTCCATATTCTATCTCTCTATCTATCTCTCCCAAGGCCGCACAGCGTCTGCCTAATGCGCACGCTTTGTTTGATACCTTCACGGCAACACGAATTTGTTGACGGCCTACTAGAATTATCCATATCTCAAGTAATTTTTGTAACAAACTCGTTGAATCGCCAACTTGACTTGAATAGTCGTCTCCATAAAAAGGGGAATATAAAAACTGTCTGCTATTCCTAAGCTTATTGAAAAATATTGACTTCATAGTTACAACACTCTTGTGGTTCTATAATTTTATCTACTCAGCATGGGTTTATGAAGCGTAGGTCTACCACCACTAATTTACTAGAATTTTCTTCTATTATAATGCAAGGATTAAACTTTGCTTGTCCTTTAAACCTTGATTCTTTCCAATTGTTGTGTCAGGTCAACTTATTAAATCTCAACTGTTCTAAATGCAAAGTTATGTCGTTTTGTCGTAGCATACCACTTCACTTAGCATACACATTTCAATTACCGTCAATAAGACTCTGTGTTCTGGGTTTTATCAAGCGATGGTCGAAGGAATTTGATGATCCTTATACAACTTAACTACTGTATACTTCTCTGGTCCGACCTATTTGGGAGTACGCATCGTGTGTTTGGTGTCCATAATACAGGAATCACAAGAACCGCATTGAGTCTGTTCTAAAGAAATGTTTACTGTTTGCTCTCTGTGGGTTGAATTAGGACCCCAAAAACCCCTTTCCTTCTTATTCAAGTAGGCTTTTGCTACTAAACGTTTCATGTCTTGAAAGTCGTAGATTTATGCTAAATGTTATCTTTATACACAAGCTGATTAATGGTGAAATTGACACGCTGACTTCAATGAGCCAAATTAGTTTAATCTACTGGTCTGACATTGAAAAAATCGTAATAAAACATTTTATATGAGAGCACCCCACATAAAAAAAAAACAATAAAGGAAGGCTAGGTCGAAGCCTAAGTCAAGGGTTCATTCCGGAACACTCGGTTATATGTTAGCTGTCCGATCTTGATCAGATCCCTCCATTGGACGTGGGACTTTCCCAAATGGATACCAACCAAACATGGCTTTTTTTTCCTATCGGGACGTTGACGTACAATGCGTTGCACGCTCAAGTGGACCCATGATACTAAGCCAATGGGCTTGTTACGCGCGAAGCCCAGGCTAGAAGCTTCCACCTCCCGCCCAACCTACACGAATCGCGAAGATGAAAAAAATACCCGGACTCGCTCGCTCACTTTCAGTAAAGTAAAAAACAACAAACCATAAACAATATACATTATCTACTAGCTAGATGCTTTAGTATAGATGTTTTATTTGAGTTAAGGGAGTTATTATTAGAGATAAAGTTAAATAGATTATTATAGTTAGAAGATAGGACACGAAAAGGTTCATGCAGGAGATAGTTGAAATTACAGTGCTAAAGATAGATAAGAAAATAATTTCTAGTAGTTCTACGAGGAACACAAAAACTGATTTGGCTAATTAAAGACGGCGAGTCACTAGTACCATTCAAGGGATGGAAGGTTTATTACCAGGAGCCTACTTGAATATGAAGGGAGGAGTCTATTGGTGTCCCAATTCAACCCACGGAGAGCAAAAAGTACAAATTTCTTTTGAACAGATTCAATGCGGTCCTTGTGATTCTGTATCGTGGGCACCAGACACACGATGCGTATTTTAAAAAAGGTCGGGCAAGAGAAGTATACTGTAGTTTGGTTATAGAAGGATCATCAAATTCCTTCGACCATCGTTTGATAAAACCCAGAACACATAGAGTCTTATTGATGGTAATTGAAATGTGTATGCTAAGTGAAGTGGTATGCTACGACAAAACGACGTAACTTTGCATTTAGAGCAGTTGAGATTTAATAAGTTGACCTGACACAACAATTGGAAAGAATCAAGGTTTAAAGGACAAGCATAATAAACGAGGAGAGGCATAATAAACGACTGCTTCCAGAGAGAAGACGAAGAAGAAGAATTCAAAGATAGATCAAAAATTTTCCAAGTCGGCTTACAAAGTGCACCATCGCAGAATCTGAGAATACACCCCGGAATGCAATCAGGACCAGGAAAAAAGTTATGCTTAATAGACCTTAGTTCATTAAGCAACAAGCTCTCAGTAACTAGGGGAGTGGGGATATTATTAGACCTGTGTAAGCTTTACCTTACACTTATAAGGGTATACCTGATCAGACCGATACTTAAGAGAGAAATAAGTTGGTTGAAGGAACTCTGTAAACAAATTGGCACTTGTTTAGTGTTTATATAATATAATGAAGAAGATTTTATTTTTTTTAGACAGATGTTTTTTTATACTCGTACTCTAGTAGAGTAAACGAGTATATTGTCTAGTAGAGTAAACGAGTATAGTGTATGTAAGCATCTAAGACCCCATAAGATATATATATTCTTGATCAGTATCAACAGCCGCGTCGATCTAGCAATGTCCGTCTGTCCGTCCGTCAGTCCGTATGAACACTTAGATCTCGGAGACTGTAAGGGCTAGAGAGACCCAATTTGGTATGTAGAATCCCTTGTGGGTCCTCAGATCGACTGTTTTTAAATTTAGCCCCCGCAAACCGAAAAGCTTTATATCTTCCATAAATTTTAGCGCATTTAGTTGAAACTCGGTTTGTATATGTATAAACACATAATCTACAGATTTGCCGTGTTTTGTTTAGCCAAGCCGCCTCCCGCCCCCGCAAACCCCAAAACCTTATATCTTCCACAAATTTGAACGCGTTCATTTGAAACTCGGTTTGTATATGTATAAGCACATAATCTCCGATTTGCCGAGTTTTCTTAAGATCGGATGTTAAGATCGGATAATATAATTGTAGACGAAATTGTAAAAAAAACATTTTGTATAAGAACACCCCACCCCACAAAAAAAACAAAAATGTTTATACCTTTGAGTAAATGTTAAGTATGAGTATCTTATGGGCGGAACATCGACTATGCTTTAAAGCACTCGGAATTAATGACAGTGAACCTTGAACGAGCATCAATATAATTCGAATAGTCCGAGGACCTTCCCGAGATCTTGAACTTCTTAAACTCTAGATTTGATATTTTTAAATTAGACAACTGTGGAGTAAACCAAGAAGGCTTATTAAGACTAACAGGACTACTGAGCGGAACCAATTCTTTAAAAATTGAATACAAGTACTACTAGAGTTGTATAAACACGAGTGCTACTTTATGGCAGAGTTCAGTTTATGTTCAAGTCAGCACGAGAACATTATTTTACTGTGTGTTCTTTATATGTTTTCCCATACTCAAAATTGTTTCGAGTGCGTGAGTCTTTTATACTATAATGTGAATCAATATATTGTCTGTGATTTGTGCAATCAAACGGTGTAGGCACCATTAATAACGACATACACCACATATATGAAGCAAACGGGTTGTATTATGTACATAAATAATTTAGATAGTTTTTTAAACTTGTCGAAAGTCAAATAATGATGCTACATTTAAAGACCATGAGTTTGCAAACTACGCTTGGAACACCTTTAATTATCAGAACCTATTAGACTATTTATTATTGTATTTAGAAAGTGATGTACTGATTTTGGCAGATGTGTTCGAAAACTTTAGAATTATGTCAGTCTATTTACAAGTTAGTTAATTATGTAACTGCTCCATCAATATCATGGGATGCAACGCTGAAAAACACTAGGGTTCGTTTACAGTTCATAAGTAATACAGATATTTACAAGTTTCAGTTCGCGGATGATTAAGTCAATGCACCTCAAAGAATTTTCGAAGATAATAATAATTATTTAATGGTTTTCGACCCTCGCATAGATATAAACTTTTTATCATATATTGATGCTAATAATTTATATGTGTTAGCAATTTGGTCAAGTTGGCATATATCGAACTTTAAGTGTTAAAATCAAACAGAAATCGATTGGATGTGTATTTCAAATATTTCAATTGATTGGATTCGTTCTTGAAGTAGATTTAGAGTATCCTAAATCTATACATAACGACATTCATAATTGCTTACCACTCTGTCCCGAAACAAAGTCCCCCTGGAGGCAGTAGCCAATGTTAATAGTTGACCTCACTTCAAAAAATATTTACATTATCCACCTTAAACAGTTTCAGCTTTGCTTAAAACACGGGCTACAAATCAGCAAACGAAAGTGGCTCAAGTCATGTATAACTCTTAATAATGAACAAAGAAAATCTGCGGTAAATGAATTTCAAAAAAATTTCAAGTCATGTATAACTCTTAATAATGAACAAAGAAAGTCTGCGGTAAATGAATTTCAAAAAAATGTTTTCAAGTTAATGAATAATGCAGTTTATGGTAAAACTATGGAGAATGTTGAAAAGAGGCACATTATAAGGTTAGTGTATAGCTATGAATCTCGTTCAAATTCTCCTGGCTTTTGACAGCTAGTTGCTATGAATCATTTTCATAGGGTAGTTACATTTAAGGACAACTTTACTTCAATAGAGCAGAGCAGAGCAATGAAGTGCAGAGAGCAAAATTATTTATATTGATAAAACTCGTTTATTATATCCTCACCAAATTATTATTATTCTTTTATTAAAAAAAACTTAACCGTTTCGATACATCAAATTGTAATTCAAACAAGTAAGAACGCTATAGTCGATACTCCGAGTATAAGATACTCCTACTCTTTATTTATTTTATATTCGACGTACTCGAAAGTATGCAACACTTTTTTTCCTTTCTTTTGGGGGATACGATTTTGTCTACAATTATTATCCGATCTCAATGAAATTTGGCATAATATATAATGCTTATACATACACTGCCCGACAACCGATTAGCACACCCTGTGCTCCTCGTCTTAGGAGCTTAATATCAGGAAAACGAATAAAGCTTTTGAGATGAATTTTTTTGTTACTTAAAAAATATTTAATTCTAAACGAGATATAATAATAGATAAGATATTAACTTTATTAATAACATTTTAAATGAATTTAAGCGAACTTAACAAAAAAATTTACTTTTATTTTTGCGACATTTGACTAGCACAGTCACTTGAAAACTTTAAATAACAAAAAAAAAAATGGATTCAAATTTTATTCAAATTATTTTTTAACATTAATTTCAATATTTTCGTTTTTTTATTAACAAAATTTAATAATGTGTTGGGCCTCCACGGTTAAGTATGACTTCGTACATCCGCTTGGGTAAGGAGTCATATAATTTTTTAATGTAATTGAGTGAAATAGCCTCCCAGGACTTCTTTATTCCTTCAATGAGTATAGCTTCAGTTGAATATAGTCTGCCGGACTCGTATACTTTGCGTGCTAACCATCCCCAAACATTTTCTATAATGTTCAGGTCTGGTGAGTAAGGCGGCCAAGTCAGCAATTCAACGTTCTGACCCTCAATCCAGGACTTTACGATCCTGGCTGTGTGAATTGGTGCGTTATCCTGCTGGAACTTCCATTCCAAGCTTCCAAATGTATCCTTGATTCCAGGAAAAGCCGTTTTCAGTAGTTCTTTGTACGCAATGGCACTCATACGGCTGCTTAGGAATTGCAGTTCTATGGTGCCATAGTAAGAAATAGCTCCCCACACCATGACACCGCCGGCACGGCTGTGCAATCGATCAAGAGAGTATGCTCTTCCTTTCGGAGATCATTAAAGTAGTAGGCATAGCCAACAGGACCCTCCTCCTTGAACTTTTTCTCATCCGAAAATACTACACGCTCCCATTCTTTGGCCCAGGTCATATTTGATCGACAGAAATCGAGCCGTTGCATCTTTCGAAGTCGGTTTAGATGAGGTTTGTTTTTAATTTTAGACGCTTCATATGTTCAGCATTCGAAATAATTCTTTGTACAGTCCGAACGCATGCTTTAACACCAGTTTTTTCTTTTATTTTAGCGGCTGAGTCGTGAGAATTTGGCGGTTGGTGATATTACTGATGAGGGCCGACCTTTCATGTTTTTTCCATAGGTTTCCTCATTGTTTAAGTATGCGGTAATAACTTTACGGCTGCGTTTAATATTTTTTGATATTTGAAGTATCGAGTGACCGCACTCCCTGTAAGCCTTTATTTTGCCTTTTTCAGACTCATTCAACGGTTTTGCTTTTCCCATTACTTCTTTATTTTATTGATAATTGATCATAATAAATAAATAATAGTCAAACACGTTGCTTACACGCAAAAATTGATACTAAAGCAAAAATGTGCTAATCGGCTGTCGCAAGAAAAATGCATGCATTTTTGTAGCACTTCCAAGAAAATAGCAAAACAAAATGATGGTGCACTTCCAGAACTCAAAGTTACTCTCAGAATGAGTAAAAATGATGAAGAATAAAAGAGACAAAAATAGGGCATGAACAATATTCAAAGATTACAGTTATTTGCCTTTAAACAGATAGGTTAGGGGGTGTGCTAATCGGTTGTCGGGCAGTGTATATAAGCCGAGTTTCAAAGTCTACATACCAAATTTGGTAACCCTAGCTCTTATAGTCTCCGAGGTATAGTTGTTTTTGTGGATAAAGTTTTTATCGATTTGAGGGGGTAGGACGGGGGCCAAGAAAATATTTTAAAACAAAACCCCAAAAGGGGAGTCTATATAAGAAAGGGTTAGGTCTAATGAAAGATGAAAATACTGGGAAAATAATGTCACCATTTACTGGTCTTAAGGCTAAGGCTTGCTACTTTAATGTTACTATGAGAGAATCAAGTGAAAAAAAAATTTAATTTTTTTTAAGGACAGTGTTGATAGAAAGTTAATTACTCTGATTATATAGATTGCACAGGAGAGCAAAGGGTTATTAAAAGTAGAGGACATGAATTATTTACAGAAATTGTAAATAAAATATCTCTTAATTATAAAGACGATAAGGGTTATATATTACAGAGTGGCATTGATATTTTAGCAGGGGACACTATAAAATAACTAAAAACAATGATTCAAATGTAAATGATAATATTTATTTATTTATTTATTGATGTATAGTTTATGAAATGTAATAATGTAAAATTTACTTTTTCTTGATATTGTTATAACTGTGTATAAAATATAAGTACAAAAAATAATGAAATAAATGTCAACGTAAAATTATCCGGTATTATTTCTCTAGTTTAATATATTTTTTCTTTCAATCTTTATTATTTCTTCGTTTCAAAATTGACTCCACTAAATATGCATTTTTCTTTTGAACTGGTTGTTCTTGCTCATAATGATATTCTTCTTGTCATTTTTTTAAACCTTTGGAATATACGTAACAGGATTTGTAAATTTTATTTTAATAATTTTAAAAATTTCAGTAGTTCAATTTCATTGATATACTCTAAAAAAATAAACCCTTATATTTGCTTCTCCGAACATGGTATCCAACTGAGAACTAATGTTTAGGAAATATTTTTGGGATGTTGTATAGGGAAGATTTGCAGATTTTAAACGCTTTGTATGGCACTCACAATATCAGCGGCGGACTTCGCCTTAATTGGAACTGCATGTGTATATTTCGAAAAAGAATCAATTACTGTGAGTAAATACCGATTTCCAACATTGAATTAGTGAAATGGAATGATTTCAACTACATCTATTTGGCATGTGTCACGTATTACTTTTTGCACAAATTTTCGAGTGGTTTGTGAATTTCCGTTACAACTTGTTGCTTACTTACTTTATATTATTGGATATAAATGTATTTATTTAAAAATTTGTTATACAACTGTTTGATAAAAAAAGAAATTTCAAAACATAATCGTCTTAAATCTACTATTAATTCGGGTTCGTATGATATATTTAAATCACATAATTGTATTTCACATTTTTTTTAAATGTTATACATTTTGGAATAATATGATTGTAGTAAATATCTAAGATGTGTTTTTAGCATTGCATTCCAACATAAACAAAATTTTTAATTTTAGATGTTGAAAAACCACACTTTATCTTTACATTAGGGGATACATAGTATTCAAACTCAAATATGAGGTCATGCTGTTGCTTTAATTATTAATACGTTGATCCATTGCAGTTAAATAATTTAAACAAACTAATTCTGAAGCATGAGTGTGAACAGTACACTGCCCGACAACCGATTAGCACACCCTCTAATCTATCTGTTTAAAGGCAAATACCTGTAATCTTTGAATATTTTTCATGCCCTTTTTTTTGTCTCTTTTATTCTTCATAATTTTTACTAATTCTGAGAGTAACTTTGAGTTCTGGAAGTGCACCGTTATTTTGTTTTGCTATTTTCTTGGAAATGCTACAAAAATGCATGCATTTTTTTGCGACAGCCGATTAGCACATTTTTGCTTTAGTATCAATTTTTGCGTGTAAGCTGTCGTGTTTGGCTGAATAAAACTATTATTTATTTATTGTGATCAATTATCAATAAAATAAAGAAGTAATGGGAAAAGCAAAACCGTTGAATGAGTCTGAAAAATGCAAAATAAAGGCTTACAGGGAGTGCGGTCACTCGATACTTCAAATATCAAAAAATATTAAACGCAGCCGTAAAGTTATTACCGCATACTTAAACAATGAGGAAACCTATGGAAAAAACATGAAAGGTCGGCCCTCATCAGTAATAACACCAACCGCCAAATTCTCACGACTCAGCCGCTAAAATAAAAGAAAAAACTGGTGTTAAAGCATGCGTTCGGACTGTACAAAGAATTATTTCGAATGCTGAACATATGAAGCGTCTAAAATTAAAAACAAACCTCCTCTAAACCGACTTCGAAAGATGCAACGGCTCGATTTCTGTCGATCAAATTCAATTTGGAGGGTCCTGATGGCTATGCCTAACACTTTCATGATCTCAGAAAGGAAGAGCATACTCTCTTGATCGATTGCACAGCTGTGCCGGCGGTGTCATGGTGTGGGGAGCTATTTCTTACTTTGGCACCATAGAACTGCAATTTCTAACCAGCCGTATGAATGCAATTGCGTACAAAGAAGTACTGAAAACGGCTTTTCCTGCAATCAAGGATATATTTGGAACCTTAGAATGGAACTTCCAGCAGGATAACGCACCAATTCACACAGCCAGGATCGTAAAGTCCTGGATTGAGGGTCAGAACGTTGAATTGCTGAGTTGGCCGCCTTACTCACCAGACCTGAACATTATAGAAAATGTTTGGAGATGGTTAGCACGCGAAGTGTACGAGTCCGGTAGACAATATTCAACTGAAGCTCAACTCATTGAAGGAATAAAGAGGTCCTGGGAGGCTATTTCACTCAATTACATTAAAAAATTATATGACTCCTTACCCAAGCGGATGTACGAAGTCATACTTAACCGTGGAGGCCCAACACATTATTAAATTTTGTTAATAAAAAAACGAAAATATTGAAATTAATGTTAAAAAATAATTTGAATAAAATTTGAATCCATTTTTTTTTGTTATTTAAAGATTTCAAGTGACTGTGCTAATCAAATGTCGCAAAAAGTAAAGTTAATTTTTTATGTTAAGTTCGTTTAATATTTTTTAAATGACAAAAAAATTTATCTCAAAAGCTTTATTCGTTTCCTGATATTAAGCTCCTAAGACGAGGAGCATAGGGTGTGCTAATCGGTTGTCGGGCAGTGTATATAAACAATGCAATCAAAACAGGTCTATTCAGTATTTAAAATAGGTTCAAACCAAACATAGATGATTCTAAACGCTGTAAGGAGCGAGAGTATATAAGAAAATCTTTAAGAGAAACTGAACCAAACAAAAAGGATAATAATAAATACAAAACAACAATCATTAAATAAATTATGACAACATAAAATAAATCCATCAGATAATAAAAATAAGAAGTAAACATTAAAAATGTTAACAAGAAATTCTATAAAACATAGAGAGAGTAAGACTTGCGATATACAATTGATTGGTCAATTTTTTTTAAGTCGGAATGAACCAAGTAGATAGAAATACTAGTCTTCTGATTTTCAATATCTAATGGGAAACAATAAACAACAATAATACCAAACCATTTTCAATTTAAACCGCTGTACAATATCAATGAATTGGATGAATAGACTCGCAAATGTCATCACCTGACTCAGAAGCATTTTCATGGATTAGACTGGTCTGAAGGCGATATACCATATTTAAGTCTAGGAGGTATTTTATTGCCGCTCAAAAACTATTCAACTGTTATTGTACGCGGTGAAACAAAAAATCAGTTTCTCAAGAAATATATGTCAACTAACAGTTGACGTGGATATCGGAAAAGTTTCGCTTGCTTTCCAAATTACTTTACAAATTGCCGAATTCTACTTATAATTTATTAAAATTTTTTGGAATATTGAAAAGTTCATATCAAATACATCATACAAGTGACTAAAATGTTCAAGCACTTTATTCATTCTTTTACTATGTTAATAAGCGGGCCATAAGGTTCTGGAAAAAACTACGTTTTTGGAAAACCTTTTAAAGAAACGACATGAACGACTTAATCGAATAATTTCTTAGGACCCAAAACAATTTTATAATTTTGTTAATTCAAAACGTATCTGTCCTGCCTTCTTCATTACTTTATATAAATACTAAAGCAAATACAGATCAAGGCATTGCCAACTTGTTTGCAGAGTTCTTTCAAACAACTTATTTCTCTCTTACGTATCGGTCTGATCTGATATACCCTTATAGCTTACACAGGTCTATTAACATCCCACCTTATAGCCTTATAGCTTACACAAGTCTAATAACATCCCACCTCATTTAATCAATAAATAATTATTGTTTAATGAACTTAAGTCTATTCGTCTTTCCCTTCTCTTTGGAAGGAGTCCTTCATTAGTCCTCTCCATAAAAAGGGGAAAAAGTCGGATGCCCAAAACAACACAGGTATATCAAAACTGTCTGCTATTCCTAAGCTTTTGGAAAAAATATTGACTTCACAGTTACAACACTCTTGTGGTTCTATAATTTTATCTGCTCAGCATGGGTTTATGAAGCGTGGGTCTAACACCACTAATTTACTAGAATTTCCTTCTTTTATATTGCAAGGATTTAAGAATAAAATGTAAACTAACGTCACTTACACTGACTTCAGCAAAGCATTTGACTCGGTAAATCCCTGTTACTTATTCATAAGTTTCCCTTGGTTTCCCATCCCATCTCCTTAAGTGGATTTCCGACTACTTTAATCTCAGAACTCAGAAAGTTCTTTTTAATAACTCTTACTCTAAGCCCCTTACGGTTACATCAGGGGTACTTCAGGGTAGACACCTTGGTCCCCTGCGCTTCACCTTATTCATCAAAGAGGTGCCTCATGTTCTATCCCACTCTCTTATACTTATGTTCGCAAACGACGTTCAACTTTGCTTGTCCTTCAACGACTCATCTTCCCACTTCAGGCTGCAAGATGACCTTGATTCTTTCCAATTGTGGTGTCAGGACAACTTATTAAATCTCAACTGTTCTAAATGCAAAGTTATATCGTTTTGTCGCAGCATACCACTTCACTTAGCATACACACTACACTTCAATTACCGTCAATAAGACTGTGTGTGTTCTGGGTTTTATCAAGCAATGGTCGAAGGAATTTGATGATCCTTATATAACCAAACTACTGTTTACTTCTCTTGTCCGACCTATTTTAGAGTACGCATCGTGTGTCTGGTGTCCACAATGCAGGAATAACAGGACCGCATTGAGCCTGTTCAAAAGAAATTTTTACTTTTTGCTCTCCGTGGGTTGAATTGGGACACCAATAACCTCTCCCTTCATATCTAAGTAGTCGCCTGGTAATAAACCTTCCATCTCTTGAATGGTGGGTGATATTGACTCGCCGTCCTTAATTAGCCAAATCAGATTTTGTGTTCCTCGTAGAATTACTAGAATTACTACTATCGTGGGTCCTCTTGAACGTGCAGCGCATTATCGTGTATTATCACCATCAATGATTCCCCATTGTGGAACTCAGACGGAATATGATGATTCTTCTTCCATACCAAAGAAAGAGAAATCGTATTTTAATAGAGGCATAGAAATTCAATTTTATATGAATGACAGATAATGTTCTTAGTACTTCAAAGAGTATGAACTAGTCAGTTGTCTAATGATGATATTTCCACAGCAAACCATGACTTAGAAAAGGAAAGTAAAGAAAAAATCGCAAAAAAGAGAAGATCTACTTCAGATTCAAATACTCTATAGCTCTATAGCTTTTAAGACTTTTGAGACTTTTGGTATTTCATCAATATACTTTAACAATGCAGTTCCAAATAATTTAAAAGGACTCCTGTTGATATACACAGATATAATAAAACCTCGCTGTGCTGGCGACGAAAGAGCTCGATGTCCGTGTGTTATGGTTTAACGGAAAAGACTCAATCAAAAACTTTCGACGTGTTGAATATTATCCATTTGCAAGCTGTCGTCTAAGAAATATTTCCATTTTAATGACTGATTCAAGTGGAGCTAAGATAACTTATATATCTAACTCTGCATTTTAAAATAATAAAGAAATACTATAAATATGAGCAAAAATAATATTTTTAATGCAGAGTTAAAATAGCCAGCATGAATAAAATTTATCACGTAATAACTGATTCAAGTGGAGCTAAGATATCATTTTTGTTGAACAGGATAAGCGGTAATAAACGATTGTGGTAGAAAATCATTGCAGAACATACTACAATAAGAGAGGAAAATTGATTTTCAAAATTTATCAAATAAAGTAATTAATAAGATGACAAGATTCCCAAATGGAGATGGACGTAAGAATATAAGGAAGTGTGCTAAGAGAACACAAGCTCGTTAAAAATCTAGTCGAGGAAGGGATCAAACCAAATAGCGACACGCAAAAAAGGACAATAAAGTTTTATCATTTAAAGATATATTTACCAATTACCAAGTCGAAATGAATGAAATGTGGAATGTATGAAAAGTGAACTTGATTTGTTTGCACCACATCCTACGCAAAGCAACATTTTGAAAATTGCTTCTTTAGAAGGAACAAGTTGAATTTATCCGTTTAGGAAATGGAGAGACGTACAGAGACTTATCACGTGTATATCTGACACTAGTGGTACAAATTAAGGATAATAAAATTAATGATATTACTGACATCTCTGTTGGTGTCTTGAATAATGAATTACACTCATTACATTAATACATTAGTGATAATAATTATAATTATCGCTCGTATTTATAAACAATTCTAAACTATGGCAGCGATGCAAGTGAAAGCCATCTATCAAGTCAGACCTATTATGCTAGCTTTAAAAGTCATAATGTTATCATAAATAATGAAGCTATTGGAGCTGTTTGGCAAAGCTCATGGTGATATATTCAATCAGACTAAACTATTAATAAACAATTAGCTCACCATCAGAGTGAACTACAAAGCAAGAATGTAATGGTAAAAAACAGAGCGTATTCAGGGAATCGGTCTATTCAACTTTGTACATTTTAAATTTCAACGATTTAATCTATTTTAAATGGCGTGCAAGTACCATCACAAGACTTCGAGATTGATTACAAAAATAATGAAAATATTCTCAGTGCTGGAGATTACAATTTGCTTTTTAAGGCTATATGATATAGCTCATATTGGTAGGTACATGTTATATTTAACCAGAGTGGAGAGAAAGAAAGTATCTGGAAAATGTAGCTATGTAGCTTTCAAGACTTCTGATATCTTTATGTTACAACAGACGGACAGTCGCACAGACGGGCATAGTTATATCGATTAAGTAATAAATAAAATGGCTTCTATGGTAAGGGTGATGCTTAAGTATTGACCAAAGTAACATCCTCGACCGTGACCATTTGAGAAGGTGTACAGGTACCATGATGCTTTTCAACGTTAAAGATTATAAAGAACCCGACCATTCATAAAAACCAATGATACGGGAATGATTTGTGTTAAATAAAACAAGTAAGAACGCTATAGTCCACATACCGACTATAAGGTACTCGTAGTCAGCATTTATTCAATATTCGACACGCCAAAAGTATGAAAACAATTTTTTTTGGGTGGATTTTCAATCATACAAAATGTTTTTTTTTTACGATTTTGTCTACAATTGTTATCCGATCTTAACAGAACTTGGCAAATCGGTGGGTTATGTGCTTATACATATACAACTAAAAGCGTTAAAATTTTTGGAAGATATAATAAAGCTTTGTGGTTTGCGGACGTGGTCGGGGGCGTGGCAAAATTTAAGAACAAACTTGATCTGACTCCCCACAAAGTGAGCCTACATACCAAATTGGGTATCTATAGCTCTTAAAATCTCCGAGATCTAGATGTTCATACGGACGGACGGACAGACGGACACAAGGACATGGCTTGATCCTGATCAAGAATATATATACTTTATTATACGCTTCCTTCTGCCTGTTACATACATTTTCACGAATACAATTTACTCTATTAGAGTATAAAAACGGAGCGGATGACGACTTTTAGGAGTTAATTAAAGTCATTCAATTAAGCACATTTTTTCAATTTTAACCAATGGGTGATTAGCGCAGGTTAGTATATACGTATGTTTATGTGCTAGACAAGGGTACCCTAATATGAAGGATTTCATTTGTGAAAGAAATGACAGATTTTAAGGAATTTAATTGTGCAGTATAAACCATAAATTCAGCGCTATCAGCTAAGAGGCTTCTAGCAATTCTAATTGATAGCTTGGAAGAGACTTATTTTCGAGAATTGGGACTGTTCATGAACTAAAGAAAAATTATAGCAGCGGAATGTGATTGAGTTTATATCAAGATATCAGTTTCTACAAGAAAAAAAATAGCGTCAACAATGCTGTAAAATATTCAAAGTTAGACCAGAAGCAAGCATCAAAAGCTGCCAATCGGGAACGTCGAAAATGTTGGGTATGTAATGGAAACAAGCACCCTCTTGATAAATCCGCCAGAGCGGATGTCAAAAAGATGTGGGAGTTCGATTAAGAACACACTCCTATGAAGAAGCAGACATCTTCTGACTAAGTTTTTGTGGGCAGTTCGCCCACAACGGAAACGGGCTACGTCCATTTCCACTTGCCACCCACTCTGCAAGTTCAGCGTGGAAAACCATTTCGAGCCTTGTAAGGTACAGAGAATGTCATCCATCCGGGGCAGTGGATAGGTATCGCGGATATTGACGAGGTTGAGTTGCCTATAATCCATACAAATACGCGATGAGCCACCTTTCTTGCGTACTAACTCTACTGCCGAGGCCCACGGGCTGGTGGACGGCCTCATCACTCCTCGCTTCTGCATATCTTAAAGTGATTGATCGAACTTGGTTTTACGCGAAAGTGCTACCCGGCGTGTGGGTTGTTTAATAGGCCGAGCTTGGCCGAATATGTGTTAGTATCTGTCCAACAACTGCCGCAGGCGGGTTTGCACCTTCGTCGTTAGAAACGGAGGCAACTGATAGTCCTCCCAGATGATGGCTCCCCGGCGACTCGGGATTCGAGTTCGGGAGCCTTCGTAAATGCTGGTAACGCTTTTTTGCACTGAGATTTAAAAACCACATCTTCCGGTAGAGACGAATGATGTCCCCGTTACAAAAGTTTAAGGCCCTGTACTGACGGCACCGCATATCCGACTCGCATGTGAGTGTCCTTACGATGCGATATGATTATGGGCGAAGTGGAGTATACCAAATGCGGTGCACCTGGCATCGAGTGAAGTTCTGTAGCTTCGGCAGCTCTTGGTGACTCAGAAGGGACCCAGTTGCGCCAGTGTCGACCAGGAATTTGACAGGCGTGCGCGGTGCTAACAAACAGCAGGTTAAACCTTTGGCATTCTTGGTGTTCAACGTATACATCACCTGTGTAGGCGGTGCGCTGCTGACTCAGGTACTGTACCATCAAAAAGCCGGGCCTGCGTGTTTTCCTCTAAGAAAGCGTCGCTATTAGGCAAAGAGGCGGCCAATACGCATTCGCCGGGATTATCGATAGGTGCTGATAGCGTCTCCGTGATCCAGGGCGAACCATGAGGGCAAAGGAAACGGTGTCTCGTGGACAGTCTTAGCAATCGGGTGGCATGAGAGACTGGATGTGTTAAGGAATCAGTCCCTGCCGACATTTTGGCGTTTGGCATTGTGGGCTGCGTCGCAAGGTGCGAGTCTGAGGAACCTGGCTGGTCGTATGTTACCTGCTCTGCTAAGGTATACTCAAGAATTCCGTTCGTTATAATTGGCTGCGACAGTGCATGCGCTATGTCATCTTGGCCTGGTAGAGGCGGGAGACTGGTAGAGGCGCTGACCTTGGGCTCATTGGGGGCGGGTTGACTTATGACCAACTCTTGCCCCGGCGAGCTGGTCATCCTTGGTTTTCAGAGGCCACGGCGTGTGCTGCTCAGGTGAAGGCTCAGTCGTCGATGAAACTCTGGCTGTGCAAACAGTGCTGTATCGCGGTGGACTACAATTGACAGGTCAGGTCTACTGCATCGCGAAGAGCCCTTGTAGACGAGGAATGCCATATGATTCGTCTTCCTTGCCATGCACAAAACGTTGAATAATGGTGCTGATGTATCGATCTGGAGGCAGTCCATTAAATGCACCTTGGCCCAGCTGTTCCAGCTCCATAGCAAAGTCCTCGAGTTTATCTTAGGAACGGTCATACAACTGTTAAATGCCATATATAGCCGCTGTTCACTTTTAGCAAGCTGGTCACGCATCATATTGATGACGGCGATATAGTCAAATTTAATCGTGGCTGGGAACGCAGAAAAGCAACGCTGAGTGCGACCATGCAAGCTCCGAACATTGACATTCGAACGCCATGTCCTCCAATAGGCTCTAAGACTCATCCCATTGCTTGGTGCCTCTGCTCTGACCCATGCAGCTGTAGGTTGCTTGGCGGGCGTCCTCGGTGTTTTACCAATATGTTGATTGCAATGGGCCTGCAAGGCCTTTGTTTGCCGTGGTGAGCACTTTGGGAAGGACTACCTATATTCTCTGCGTTGTGCATAGCCATAGCCAGCTTTGGTGGACCCAGAGCGTTCGCATTGTATTAGGGGCGAAACTTGTATCCATCGAGATTTGGCTGCATGGCCAATATGCGGGCATAGTTTGAATATGTGAATACTTGTGGACAATCTGAGGGGATTGCCCGCGCCTGAGGCCAGACAAAAAGGCAAGTGTATATCAGGCAAGTGCGTGCCTACTGGTTGTCTTGGCTATCGTTGGGCGTCATGGACTGACTTTGTTTATGAAGTTTCTGTCCGCGCTTTCATTTCCTGGCTCTTTATCTTTTAAATCCAAATCGTCCACTTGTGATTCAGAAATTGCTGATTTATTTGCAGAATTCTTTCAAACCACTTACTCTACAGAACGCTATGACAATAGTTAACCCTATCCATACCCTCTAAATGAGTTGTGACATTTTTCTCCCATTCTCAGCCTTGAACATGTGGTATCCCTGGCTACGTACTGAAATACTGGTATAAATCTCTGGCTGTCTCCCTTTATATAATTTTCAATATGTATTTTGAATCGGTATTCTTTCCCAACGTCTGGAAAAAGTTCTTTATAGTCCTTTATAAACCATATACAAACTTTGTTTTGGTTTGATTTAGAGACAATTCTTTTATGGATTTTCGTCATATGAGACTCCATATCTATCAACAAAAGTAAGTCTATTCAAATATTTGGCTGTTATCTAGTGTTATTATCCTATCGTAATGGAATTTGACAAATCGGTGGATAATGTGCTTATAAATATATAAACTTAGTGTTAAGTATATGAGTCAGAACTTTTGGAATATATAAGTTTCTTATTAGGAGTGATACAATATGCTCGTTTACTCTACTAGGGTACGAGTATAAAAATGTTTGCATTACTTACAAAATAATGAGCATCAAATTCATCTGCAAGTATAGTAATTTGGGAGCTCCAGCTAAGAGACGCGTTCGCAAAATTAAATAATAAAAAATCTTTCCGAATATTTTTTTCCCACCAAGGAATTTTGTGAGGATCAACCACAGGAAATCTGAAACACATAAGTAAGAAAAATATATCAGTATAATCCGGTCAAAATAGATTTGAATTCATTTCGATACAGGTCTTGGGTAGGCCGTTACAATTAAAAACAAGTAACACAGCTATAGTCGATATTCCGACTATAAGATACTCGTACTCTTTATTTATTTTATATTCGACACACTTGACAGTATGCAACACAAAAGTATACAATACATATACAAGCCGAGTTTCAAATAAATGCGTTAAGATTTTTGGGAGATATAAGGCTTTTATCGATTCGCGGGGCCGTGTGGTGCCGTGGACAGATTTTAAAACAAAATTGGCGCCCATTGATAACCAAGACAACCAGTCGGCGCGCACTTGCCTGATACGCACTTGCTCTTTTGCCTGCCCTCAGGCCCGGGCAATCCCCTCAAATGGTCCACAAGTACAGGCTATGCCCTCCACCTATTCACAGATTCAAACTATGCCTGCATATTGGCCATGCAGCCAAAACTCTATGGATACTAGTTTCGCCCCTATTACAACAAAGGTAGTTTTGAATCCATCTGCGAACGCTCTGGGTCCACCAAGGCTGGCTATGGCTATGCACAAGGCAGAGAATGTAGATAGTCCTTCCCAAAGTGCTCACCACCACGGTAAACAAAGGCCTTGCAGGCCCATTGCAATCAACATACTGGTAAAACACCGAGGACGCCCGCCAAGCAACCTACAGCTGCATGGGTCAGAGCAGAGGCACCAAGCAATGGGATGAGTTTTAGAGCCTATTGGAGGACATGGCGTTCGAATGTCAATGTTCGGAGCTTGCATGGTCGCGCTCAGCGTTGCTTTTCTGCGTTGCCAGCCACGATTAAATTTGACTATATCGCCGTCATCAATATGATGCGTGACCAGCTTGCTAAAAGTGAACAGCGGCTATATATGGCATTTAACAGTCGTATGACCGTTCCTAAGATAAACTCGAGGACTTTGCTATGGAGCTGGAACAGCTGGGCCAAGGTGCATCCAGATCCAGATCCAGATCCTCCAGATCGATACAACAGCATCATTGTTCAACGTTTTGTGCATGGCATAAGGAAGACGAATCATAGGGCATTTCTCGTCTGACCTGTCAATTGCAGTGCTTGCATCGGCCACCGCGATACAGCGCTGTTTGCACAGCCAGAGTTTCATCGACGACTGAGCCTTCACTTGAGCAGCACACGCCGTGGCCTCGGAAAACCAAGGATGACCAGCTCTTTGGGGCAAGAATTGGTCATAAGTCCACCCGCCCCCAATGAGCCCAAGGTAAACGCCTCTACCAGTATCCCGCCTCTACCAGGCCAAGATGACATAGCGCATGCACTACCGCAGCCAATTATAACGAACGGAATTCTTGAGTATACCTTAGCAGAGCAGGTAACATACGACCAGCCAGGTTCCTCAGCCTCGCACCTTGCGACGCAGCCCACAATGCCAAACGCCAAAATGTCGGCAGGGACTGATTACTTAACACATCCAGTCTCTCATGCCACCCGATTGCTAAGACTGTCCACGAGACACCGTTTCCTTTGCCCTCATGGTTCGCCCTGGATCACGGAGACGCTATCAGCACCTATCGATAATCCCGGCGAATGCGTATTGGCCGCCTCTTTGCCTAATAGCGACGCTTTCTTAGAGGAAAACACGCAGGCCCGTCACCAAGAACTGCCGAAGCTACAGAACTTCACTGCGAGTCGGATATGCGGTGCCGTCAGTACAGGGCCTTAAACTCTTGTAACAGGGACGTTATTCGTCTCTACCGGAAGATTTGGTTTTTAAATCTCAGTGCAAAAGAGGTTTACCAGCATTTACGACGGCTCGTGAACTCGAATCCCGAGTCGCCGGGGAGCCATCATCAGGGAGGACTATCAGTTGCCTCCGTTTCTAACGACGAAGGTGCAAACCCGCCTGCGGCAGTTGTTGGACAGACGTGGCTTGCAACCGACTTAAGTGATTTGTGTATTGAATGTGAAGGCTATGTTGTGTATCGTGCTGACCGAGTGGGGCATGCTTTGTTGATACTAACAACCTCCTTAGTCAGTGGCAGTCGGATTTTAGAAAGACAGAAACAGCACAACGGCGAATCTGGCGCGAAATCAGCACAAATTTAAATTGGGATTCAGGGGATAGAAGTATTTTGCAACTGCTCTAGTTCTTGCACAAGCGGATCCTCTCTAGCCTGCGTTCGGATTAATGCATTTTGTTGATATCGCAAGTTCCGCCGACGCCAGAACGTGTTCCCGCATTATTCCACATATTGCCCCCATTTCGGCCATGCGATACGCATGGCTCCTTCTTAAATAACATGAACATATTTACATCACTTACAATTTTAGTCATTTTCGGCATGCCGAAGCTTATATACCATTTACATTGTAAATCTGGATAGAATGGATAAAAGATGAATTTGTTTTAATTTGGATGAAAAACAGAAAAGTTTTATTACTACGTGTTCATTCCGGAGCAATCGGTTATATGGTAGCTATATGGTATAGTTCTCCGATCAGGCCTGTCGGGTTTATTCAAATTGATACAACCCGAGTGTGATTTGATTTGGAAGAAGAACAGAAAAGTTATGCTCCTAAGTGTTCATTCCGGTGCAATCGGTTATATGGTAGCTGTATGATATAGTTCTCCGACCGTGATCAGATCAGGGCAGTGAACGTGGGGCTTATTCAAATTAATCCAAGCCGAGCTTGGTTTGATTTGAATGAAAAAAAAGTTATGCTTCCGGAGTAGTAAGTAGTAAGTCGTCAAGTAGTAACAGAATTTATTAATTCTGTAGACGTTAGGCTTTTTGGCTGGTTAGAAGCTGCCTTTCGGAGAAGCCAATTCTCCTCATGAAAAACATATATTAACAACATATGACAATTTTAACGTATATGACAAATGAACGCTGCAACTTAATGGCCTCTACCGATACACAGAAAAGGGAGTCATCAAAACTGGCATATTTTTGCATCTGTGCGCTGAGATTAAATTCTGGTTATATTTTTTCTTGTCTTTCTTTGCCATTTGTTTTTTGCCACAGTGGAACTTGTGCTTATTTTTTGTGCACATAGAGATATCTACATGTACAATATAACGTGCAACTCATTATCTATGTTTGTATGCATATTATAATAATAAATACGTGCGTGTCCTGTTGTTATATGTTGTAAGCATAAATCGTTATTAGAATTAACATTGATAGAAAATAGTCTTTTCTAATGAACCCAGGACTTGCGTGGAAAGCAAAATGTCGACCTCTAGAAGAGCCCTTTCTTAGTGACACTCTGTCAACAAGGAAATGTTGAAACGCATGTTTTTTTTTTAATATTTAAGATGAACGTAGCTTAACCAAACAGCTATGCCCAGAAACTCATTTAAATTTTCGAAATTTTCTTCGAATATCGGAATGCAAGTTGAAAGAATGCGGCAGCACTCTGCAATCAATGTATTGCAATGCTGACTGCGAAAAAAAATGATAAAAAGCACAAATGTTAAATCTTATTATATTTCGATTTTATATATATGTATCAGCACATAATCTACCGGATTTGCAAAATTTCATCAAGATCGGATAATAATTGTAGACGAAATCGTAAAAAAACATTTTGTATAAGAGCACCCCGCCCCCCAAAAAAAAAAAAAAAACAAAAACAATTTTCATTCTTTTTAGTATGTCGTTTGTTTGAGTATTGAATAAATGCTGAGAACGAGTATCTTATAGTATGAACATCGGCTATAGCGTTCTTATTTGTTACTTATTCATAAGGTGATCTCCTTACTCAGAATTTTTTTGAAAGACTCTTACTCTAAGGCCCTTAGGGTTACATCAGGGGTACCGCAGGGTAGCCACCTAGGTCCCCTTCTCTTCACCTTATTTATCAATGAACTGCCTATCCCACTCTCGTGTACTTATGTCCTTCAACGACTCTTCCTCCCATTTTAGGCTGCAAGATGACCTTGATTCTTAAAATCGTGGTTTCAGGTCAACTTACTAAATCTCAACTGTTCTAAATGCAAAGTTATGTCGTTTTGTCGTAGCACACGGTTTCAGAAATCGTACCTTCTTAACGATATGCCCCTTAATCGGATCGACTCAGTTGATGACTTGGGTGTTGTTTTAGACCCTAAAGCGATGGTCGAAGAAATTTGATGATCCTTATACAACTAAACCACTGTATACTTCTCTGGTCCGACCTATTTGGGAGTACACTTCGTGTATTTGGGAGTACACTTCGTGTATTTGGGAGTACACTTCGTGTATTTGGTGTCCACAATAGAGAAATCACTAGGACCGCATTGAGTCTGTTCAAAAGAAATTCTAGTGTTTGCTCTCCGTGGGTTCATAATATATTTTCCCTTCATATTCAAGTAGGCTTCTTTTAATCATATATATAATATATATATATATATAAGATGATGGTGACTAACTCACCGTAGAACTACTAGGAATTAAGTTCCTTTCTATCTTCAGCATTGTAACTCTAACTATTTATTTATTCATTTATTTCTATACAGGTAACTTATAATATTAAATTACAACTATTAACTTAATTATAGAGTACTGGCTTCTGAGGCCTTCGACTCTTTGATATATCTAGATTTTATTTATAATACTTGTTTCTCTAAGGAACTTTAAAATAATTGCAACATTTTTTGGTGTGGGTTGAGATAACAGTTGTATGGGGTCTTTATTTTTAAATATTTGAGCGTACGATGTTTTGAAAGATGGACATTCTTTTAGGATATGGGCAATAGATACTATTGCGCTTCTGCAGAATGGACATGTATTGTCTGATGGCAGGTTGAAGTAGTGTTGGTGTCTCAGGTTGGTATGGCCAAGTCTGAGCCTTGTAATTTTAATTTGGTCGTATCTTGACATTTTGTTATTATGATTTAAGTTTGAGGTGTTGGTCATATTTAGATGAATAGATTGATACCAATCGGATGTGTTATGCAGACTATTTTTTGTTTCTGTACTGAGAGTGTTTTTTAGGTATTTTGTAATGTCTTGGAAGTTTTAATTTGGGGTAAGGATGAGCGGATATTTGGTTGCATTTTTTGCGGCGCTGTCAGCTAATTCATTACCCCCGATGCCGACATGGCCGGGAATCCAAATGATTTTGAATTTTGGGTGGTGTTTGGTGAGGGTGTTTCGGATGATGGATGGGTAGTAGTCGGAGTTGCTGGTATTTTTTATAGCGTCTATAGTTGAAAGGGAGTCAGTATATATTGCGTATTTGCCAGGTTTGTTCTTGAAAATATTGAGGGCTTCTGTAATTGCAATGGCTTCAGTATGTATTATGGGGTTTCGGTTATAAAGTGTGTGTGTGTGGAATACCGAGGTTTCTTGCAGTGCTGATGATTCTATCTATTATTGATTCGTATTTGAATTTCTTTCGAGTCTTGTAGTTCTTAATTATGTTAAAGATAGGTGAGTTGTGTGAATTTATTATTGATTTGCAGAGTTTAGCTGTAGCGATTTGGGTTCTTATATGTATATGGGGTATTTGTGTCTCATATAGCATGTTATTGACTGGAGTAGTTCTGAAAGCACCGAGTGCTAGTCTTATTGCGGAATTGGTAATTGAATTGAGGGGTCGGGTGGTACTCTGGGGCGCTGAGCCAAACAGGGGGAGGCAGTAATCGATTTTTGAAGCTATTATAGCATTGGTGATGTTGATTAAGGAATATGTGTGGCAGTTGAATTTGGAGTTGGAAAGGCATTTTATAATGTTGTTTTTTGTCTAGCGAAGTTCTTAAGGATTTTACGTGAGCGTTCCACTTTTATCTGCTTTTATATGATACCAAGGAGTTTTATGCTTTTAAAGTTTGTTAGCTAGAGGTTGCCAGTACAGACGTTGCAAGAGCAGTTGTGTTGCGACAGATATGTAGGTGTTTACATTTTGTTGTTGATAACTGGGTATTGGTTTGAGAATTGGGATTATAATACTAGTCTTGTATACTTGTGGGATGTAGTTGCTAAGGATAGCGTTGTAGGTGTATCATGCGAGTCTTTGTACTAGTGTGTCTATGTTCTTTATCATTGCATAATTGATTCTATCTAGTCCGGGTGTTTTGCCAGTTAGGGAGTATATTGCTGCGTGGATTGGAAAGTATGGTGGCTGTTTCATTATTTATGTTGTTACTGAGTACTAATTATCAGTTAATTGCTGTGTGTGTTTTGAGGACAGAGTCCAGCCTGCTTTGTCGGTTATAAACCGTGGTATGTATTATGGCTTGTTCGTAGAGTTAACTAAAAATAGTTTTGTAATAATGAGTGTGTGCCATGGAAGTCTTCTAATGCTTTCCAGCTGCTGTTAGGGAATAATTCGTAGGAGCAGAGGGTGAGGTCGAGGTGAGTAAGTGTGTTGTGTGTACTGTGGTGTGGGGAACCATCGTTGAGAAGGATAAGGTTGCAAGAGGTTATGAAATTAGCTAAGGTTGTCCCTTTTTTGTTGACAGTTATTGAGCCCCACATTTGGTGCCAGTTTTTGAAGTCTCCGGTTATTATTTTAGGCTTATTTGGGTTTGTTAGGAAAGGTTATAGATGGGAGATGTTAAATGTTTTTTTGGGGGGGTATGTAGGATGAAATGACGTTGAAGGGGATTTTTGATTGTGTTTCTACTTCGACAGAGTCAAAACTTGGTTAAGGGGCACTTCTCTCTGCTCTAAAGAGTTCTGAATTAGCTGTGTCACGCCTCCGGCTGATGATGTGGATAAGTTTTTGCTGTAGCAAGTGTAGCTTATTGGGATAGGAATTTGTGAACTATTGTGGAAGGCTTAAGATTTGTGGGGAAAACTTTTTAATTAATAATTGTACCTGATCATAGTTGTTAAGATAGCCGTGGCAGTTCCATTGTACTATGGTAATCATTATATAAATCGTGGGGGGGTTTGTTTTGACTTTTTGGATTTTGAGGAATCAGTGAGATCAGATATGATGTGTTGTGGCCGTGACATTTCATAGCTGTTCGGCAGTTATGGGGTGTCGCGGCTTGTGGTGCGATTAATGCAGGAGGCCGGGGGCATCGCCAATGCACGTGGAAGCTAATAATGTAGCTCACACGCGCATCGGAGGCCCGCCCCCTGCTGTGTGATTATATCAGAATTGCTATGTTGAATCGTCTTCTATGATCATTTCTGATTCGTCTTTTAGGTTGCTAGAATTGTGTACCTTTTTTTGTTTTTCTAAGTTTTTAGATTTAAGTGGGGTTGTTCATGTTGAATTGTTATTGTTTTTTTGGAATATTCTAAGCTTAGTTTCATTAATTATTTGGGAGTTAACTTGAGATGAGGCGGGTAGGTAGGGTAGGTAGGTATTTGTTTCTGTTGACGTTGACGGTGAGGGGCTTGTGCTGGAGTCTTCGTATGGTAATACTTTCCTGGTGGTGTCCGTTGGGTTACGATGCTGGTCCAAACTTGGAGGTTGATGTTGTTGTCTTGTCAGTTCAGTTGTTGCTGCGTAAGTGGCTTGTTGTAGTTTGTGCCTTTCATTGTATAATTGGTGTGCTTCTTTCAAGGATGTCTTTTCGATGGTACGTATGGCTTGTATTTCTTTGTTTTTGATAAAGGTAGGGCAGTTGCGATCGAAAATACTATGATGATAATTTGCTTTCCTTACAGTTTATACAGGTTTTGATGTTGGTGCATTTCCCATCTTCTGTGTTTTTGTGGTCGACGATTCCGCAGTCTAGGCACAATTTTTCGTTTTTCAGAACTTGGTAGGGTGCCCAATTCTGCAACAATTGCGGCATCGGAGTGGTAGTGGTATATACTGGCGTATGTTAACTTTTTGGTAACCAATTTTAATATCTGCTGGTAAGGTGATTGTTGCGAAAGTAAGTATTATTAAGCCGGTTTCTTATAGTTTGTCTTGTTGCATTTTTAGTCTTATTTTTACTTCTATAACGTTGTCTTCTTTGAGTTCTTGGAGAATTACGCCCTCTTCGATTTCGCGCAGGTTGTTGCAGTATATAATACCTTTGGTGAAGTTGCGTGTAGTATGTTCTGAGACTTCTACATTTGTTTGGTTGTCTAGTGCAATTAATTGAATGAGTTTGGAATCTTGTGGCATTGTTTTTGTTTTTATTTCGTATGCTCGGTTTGCTAAGAGTTTGCACTCTTCCACTTCACCACCGCACAAGTTATCGATAGTTTTTTAGTTTGGAAAGCTGAATAGTTTGCTAGCGTTTCATGATTAAGTATTTAGGTCCGATACATAGATTAGTTAGGGTTTTTGATTTTTCAATTTTGAATAGTAGGGTACTTGACCTGCTGCGCAGGTCTGGTGGATTACGCATTGTATGGCTTTTTGTTGTTTCTTGTTAGATGGTTAACAGTTGTCTGTTCTATATTTAGATTCCTATTTAGTTTTGCTTTTGTAAGTTTTTGGAATTTTGTTTAGTGCTGTTCTTTTTAGAAGTTTTACACGATAAGCGTAGACACGTGTGCTCTGTATGACTGACTAATTCGAACTGAACTCTAACTATGTCTTGCATGAAGCTTTTCATTTCTGGTGTTTTAACTATAATAATCTCTTTAACTGTCTCTGCAACTATCTCAACTGTGGTGCGCGGTCACACAAAACGATTTTTTTTACATTTTTTTCTACAATTATTATCTGATCTTAGTTGGCAAATCGGTAGATTTTGCGATAATACATATACAAACCGAATTTCAACTAAACGCGTTAATATTTGTGGGAGGGCGCGTGGCAAAATTTTGAAAACCCACATTCGGCCGCTCCACAAATGGAGTCTGCATAGCATTTGGAGACAGTAGCTCTTATAGTCTCCGAGATATAGCTGTTTTTGTGGATAACTTTTTTATTTTTATTTTTTCGCAGTCAGCATTGCAATGCACTGAAAACATCGAGTTGCAGGCTACCGCTTTCTTTCAACTTGGATTCTGATTTTAAAAAATAAATGTCGAATATCGAATTTCGAAGATCGGTGTGGTTAGACATGGCTAGATCGACTCGGCTGTTGATGCTGATCAAGAATATATAATTGGGTTCGGAGACGATTCCTTTTGCCTATTACATATATTTGCACGAATACAATATACTCGTTTACCTTGCCTTTAACGCAATTGCCGCCAACTACCTGACCACATTAAAAGTTTGAGATCAGTCGTGGTGGTTTAATCCGAGAGTTTTAGTGCTTTTACACAGAATTGTCACAGCGAAAGAAACTAGCTATTTATATGGAAAATTACAATTTGCGATGTCACAGAGAACATTTAGTCTGATCTGCCCAAAAAGAGTTCCCAACGACATATTTATATATATATTGTGTTTGCTTATGGAATGAATTTCCTCATGACCTGAAGAATATTAGAAGTGTAATGCAATTTAGTAATAATTTAAGTAAACATTATCAAAGATTTTTGTCTAACCATTGGTAAGAGAACGCAGTAACTAGGTACATGCTCTTAGTTATTTATAACCCATATAATGTTCAAAGTAAGTCCTCTTCCTTTTCTTTTTGTTATACTATTCACAAGGGGATTCCGAAAGGGAAGCATGTCCGTCCGTGTGTCCATCAGTTCTTCGGACAACTATATTATATAGCTGCCATATAACCGATTGTTCCGAAGTGAACACTTAGGAGCATAACTTTTCTGTTTTTCTTTCAAATGAAACCAAACCAAGTTTGTATCAATTTAAATAGTTTAAAGCTATAACTAGAAATCTGATACCGATTAGACTCCCTGCTGCTGCACAATCCGTACCCTCTAACATTGCTTCAAAAAAAAAGAACTTCTTTTTTCTTGCCCACCAAAATGTTAGAGGCCTTAAATCAAAGCTTTACACTGATAGCCTATCTTTTGATTTTCATATTGTAATTTTTACAGAAACTTGATTAAAGCCCGATATCTTAGACTCTGCAATCTTTCCTAATAATTTTACTGTCTATAGATTTGATCGTCCCTCCCGTCAGGGTGGTGGCGTACTGATTGCTGTTGATTCCGGCCTTTTCTCGGAACCAATTCTGTTTAATTTCCCTAACGTAATTTAATTTATAATACTAAAGTGTCTCTTAAATATTTTTCCTGTCTTTATCACTGCCTCTTACATTCCTCCACGTTCTTATATTTCTGTTTACTTGGATCATCTTAATGTTCTTCAATCGATACTGATCAATTGTTGGTTTTTGGTGATTTAAACATCTGTTATGTCATGTGGTCCTCTGTGATCGACTCGGCCGGTTTGACACCTTAAAGGCAACACGAATTTTTTGACGGCCTATTTGAATTGTATTACTCTCAAGTTAATTGTGTAACAAACTCGTTGAATCGCCAACTTTATTTGATATTTGCTTCTGACCCGCTTGTGTCCTCTTGTGGTTCCCGTTTCACCCATCATTACACGTTACTATGGATATTTCCATGCCTTCTGTATCTGCATCTTTCAACTTGGCAGCTAGAACATATTCATTTAGAAAGGCTGATTTCGCTAGCCTTAACAATGGCATCCTTCAATCAGACTGGTCATACTTGTACCCTTGTACAAAATTGTCTACTGCTTTTTAAAGGATTTAGTAGTTTGATCAGTAGTCCTGTTAGTCTTAATAACCCACCTTTGTTTACTCCACAGTTGTCTAATTAAAAAAATATCAAATCTAAACTGTTAAAGAAGTTCAAAGTTCACTGTCATTAATTCCGAGTGCTATAAAGCATATTTGGATCGCTGTAGGGTACAATATTCTCAGGACCCAAAATAATTTTATAATTTTGTTTATTCAAAACGAAATACATCTGTCCTACCTTTTTCATTATTTTACTTAAATACTAATCCAAATACAGATCTAATAACATCCCACCTAACCTAGTTACTGAAAGCTTATTGCTTAATGAACTTAAGTCTATTAAGCCTAACTTTTTTCCTGGTTCTAATGGCATTCGGGGTGTATTCTCAGATTCTGCGCTTTGCAAGTCAATTTGGAAGCTTTTTGATCTATCATTGAATTCTTCGTCTTTACCTTCTCTTTAAGGGAAATAAGATTGATGCCGAGAACTAAGGAGGCACATGAAAAAAACTGTCTGATATTCCTAAGCTTTTTGAAAAAAAATACTGACTTCACAGTTACAATACTCTTGTGGTTCTATAACTTCATCGGCTCAGCATGGGTTTGTGAAGCGTAGGTCTCTACCTCCGCTAATTTACTAGAATTTTCTTCTTTTGTAATACACGGATTTAAGAATAAAATTCAAACTGACGTCATTTACACTGACATCAGCTAAGCATTTCACTCGGTAAACCACTGTTTACTTGTTCATAAGTTGGATCTCCTTGGCTTCCCATCCCATCTCCTTAAGTGGATGTCCGACTACCTAAATCTCATAACTCAGAAATTTCTTTTTAAAGACTCTTACTCTAAGCCCCTTAGGGTTACATCAGGGGTACCGCAGGGTAGCCACTTAGGTACCCTTTTCTTCACCTTATTTATCAAGGAATTGCCTCAAGTAGGCTTCTGCCAATAAACCTTCCTACCTTCGTAGAATTATGCTTAACGTTATCGTTATACATAAGCTGATTAATGGTGAAATTGACTCGCCGACTTCAATGAGCCAAATTAGTTTTTGTGTTCCTTCAGAACTACTATAAGTAATGTTTCTATCTATCTTCAGCAGTGTAATTTAAATAAACTAGCTTGGGTTTCGCGCGTAACGAGCGCCTTGGCTTGGTATCGTGGGTCCATTTGAACGTGCAGCACATTGTACGTCAACGTCCCGATAAAAAAGACTTCTGAGATCTTTATGTTGAAACAGGCGGACATGGTTATATCGATTCCCCTTGTCATCCTGATCAAGAAATATATACTTTATATAATCGGAAACGCTTCCTTCTATGCGTTGTAAACTCCCTGACAAAATGAATATACTATTTTGTGATTGGTATATCAATATGCCGAAATATGCGGCTCATCTTGGACATTTTCATAACGCTAAACATTGACTAATTTAAAAAAAAAAAAAACATTGATACCGAACCCGCGTGCACCTCAAAAGTTAAGCTCTACGAAAGCTTAGTTTATTAGTAAACATTATATCTCTTATAAGCACTACAATGATCACAAACACATATTTTTTTATTAATTGTATACCTTTTTCTTTATATAAAAGTAACATTTGGAATAGCAATTTTATAAAACCAAGTTGTATGCGAGTTTTAGTACGTGGTCAAAATTAGTAGGAAAGCGGTTGGCAGCATCTGGTGGCACATATGTTGTGTTTGAAGCTTCACAGTTGTGCGAATATTGAGAGAAAAGCAAAACGAAAAGTGTTTTTGGCCTATCTAATCGCTGCTGAATCAGCCGTTTTTCCTACGGTGCACTGCTACAAATACATCTCAATGGCGTGACTTCTACTGTACTGTGGCATCCAATCGAGAATAAAACTTGCCTTAAGCTTTTTGCACTTAGCTAGAATAGGTAGACACGCTCTCTACTTAATGACAGGTCACCGTGGCATCTAAGGTAGCAAGGCTGTACATGCTCTGCTAATAACGAAAAGAAAAAAGAGAATGTGCGTATCTGCCTGAGAACGCTTCCAAACGATCAAAAAATGGTGCACTGACAAATTGATGATTTTTACGTATGAGCAGCTCACAGCCTAGGACCATTGGGCGATTGTTCGATTTTCTTTCTGGTCGAAAGCGCTTTCTTCAATGCGTTGTAAACTTCATAACAAAATTCACACACATTTTAAGTCACATTTTTTGTGAATGTTATAGTTATATATTTTTTTGGCTAGGTATCAACTTCTTTCTTGTGAAGTTAGGGGATAATTCATAACATTTGTTTGTGAAGAACTTGTATTAAATTAAACAAGCTTAATTAGCAAAAAAAAAGTGGTCACGGTAAGTAGAACATATATATACTGTCATAAAAGAAAAGACGTATGTTTTTGTCCACCGTTTTGTTAAGTGTATCTTTAGCAAGAATATAACATATGTAGCGGTGATTTGTGGATTAAGAGACGGATATGTAGGAGCTATATGATATAGTTGTCCAAACCGGATAAAATTTGGTGGGTACATGTGTAAGTATAGGAAAAGTATATCAAATTGGATTCGATACCAATAAAAAACTATACTAGTTTTCTGGAAGGGACATACGAAATAGTTATCCGATCTAGAAATTTATTTGTAGACGTAGACCCCTCTGAAGCTAATGTATATATACCAAAATTAGTTCATACTAAATGTTCATTCTGAGACGGTATATGGGAAGTGTAAGTGTTGTGGGAGGGGAAAGTTGGCAGTCGTATCAAGTTTTTCTAATTTCTAATTTATGCAAAAACAAGAAACAAAACTTATATACCATTCACAATGTAAATATACAACAGATCTAAATTAAATCTGGTCTGAAGACCAATGGTGCTGTGTTTAATGTCAAACATTTAAAGATAGGCAAAGTGCCCACGGAATTTCGAAGAGCTTTCGTATTAGAAGCAGAGTTGAGGGTTCATATATAGTTTGTCTATGCCGTCCTGCTGCTGCTCATGATGAAGACGCAGACTAAAAGCGGGAAAACAGATGGGGGCGCTGCAAATATCGCTTGCTACTTTCGTAGGTTAGAAAATATAGCGCACATCGATAGTAGTTTCGATCGTCAAGCACATCGTTACCGTAAATAAACATCGCGTTCCAAAGACTATCGTTTACATTATATAGCTTTTAGGAATTATCGCTACCACATCTGGTTAGCGGACGCGAAGCCTTCTCAAATGTATACAAACCGAATTTAGTGTGATTTGGATGAAAAACAGAAAAGTTATGCTACGAAATGTTGATTCTGGAAAAAATCGGTTATATAGGACGTATATGATCTGAATAAATCTTGAACTTAACCAGCATGCAGACAAAAGAAGCATGTGGTACATCTACAAGAATACAATATGCTCGTTTACTCTACTAGTAAGAGTAAAACAAAATTAAGACTAGCACACTTGGTTTGGCAGAGTGGTCATTTAGCTGTTCTACACAAATACAACATAAAGTTAACTCTACAAACGCGAATATAACTACCACAGAGAATAAAGAAAAAAGTAGTTTTAGTATATTATAAAGTCAATACTTCGAATCAACTGATATACTTACCTTAAATGTAACGTTAGTAGAGTGCATTTAATACAAATTTGTGTTTGCTTTGAATCCTGTTGTGCAACCCCTGGAGCGTTCGAAGGATGTGTAAACGGGCATAATCCAAACAGTGCGCTTAATCGATCCAAAATCGAAATATCAAAGTCAATAGTACATTCATCGAAAATAAATTCGATTTGGTTACTGCTTCTGTTTTCATTTTGTTTAAACCAAAATAGGGAATTATAAGATAGAATAATCTCTGGGCGTTTGTGATAACCTTCGGGACAGTTCTGAAAATAAAAACAATTTTATATTTTAGTGATAATATATAAGATTAAGGAAAATCTAAATCTCATAGTTGCCAAAGCCATTTAAAATTTGCTGCGAACTGCAACTGTGTGCAAGCCTGCTTGGTCAGTGCAGCTCAACGCTGATTATTAAAATCTTCCCTAACGTATGCCACATTTGTCTTTCTGAATTTCGCTTTCTGTCTTTAGCTAGTTTGCTTTTTTTCGTTCGTGTATCAATTGTTGTGTCCGAGTTTTCTTTTATTTTGCTTAATTTCGGTTTCGGTTTTAACGCAAGCCTTCAATAAAACTGCTTTTAATTATTTTTATATTCGTACTCTAGTAAACGATCATGTTTGTTTTAAAAATTTGCTCCCTCCCTCCCACGCAAATCGATAAATTCCTTATATCTCCCACAATTTCTGACAGATTTAGTTAGAACTCGGTTTATTTATCTACTATTATTAAGATATTTCATTAAGATCGGATAAAAACTGTAGACAAAGTCGTAAAAAAAACATTTCGTATGAAAAGAAAAACAATTTTTTTTTTCATACTTTTCAGTGTCTCCAATATTGAATAAATGCTGAGTACCAGTATATTCTAGTCGAAATATCTTACTTGTTTTATTGTGCATGTAAAACTAAAAAGTGAGCCATAAGCATACAATTGCCACCAATCCTATATTTTGATGTTGCGTCGTTACATTTCCGTTAGTCTGCTACCAGCCACCCAGTGAGAAATTTAACATTCCTATTGCTAAATAATTTTGTGCTCTCAATTTCAATGTCAACAAAAAAAGTTGCACTTTCAAGGCTAATTCTACCGAGCCTATCCTTTTTTGTTGGCTTTGTCGTAACACCATTCATTACAACTATATCAATAAAAGTACCCGTGTGTTAGCGATTATTCTACAAATAATCATGGTTTGAAATAAACAGGTTTTGTAGCAAAAGCCTACTTGAATAAGAAGGGAGGGGGTTATTGGGGTCTTAATTCAACTCACGGAGAGCAAACAGTAAAAATTTCTTTTGAACAGATTAATGCGGTCCTTGTGATTCCTGTATTGTGGACACCAAACACACGATGCGTACTCCCAAATAGGTCGGACCAGAGAAGTATACAGTAGTTTAGTTGTATAAGGATCATCAAATTCCTTCGACCATCGCTTGATAAAACCCAGAACACACACAGTCTTATTGACGGTAATTGAAATGTGTATGCTAAGTGAAGTGGTATGCTACGACAGAACGACATAACTTTGCATTTAGAAAAGTTGAGATTTAGTAAGTTTACCTGACACCACAATTGGAAAGAATCAAGGTCATCTTGCAGCCTGAAGTGGGAAGACATCGTTTTGTCGTTCCATTCCATCCGTACCTTCTTAACAATGACTTTTCTGATCTTTTTCGCGCTGAATTGAAATTTTATCGCCACATCTCGATTACCGTCAATAAGGCCGCGTGAGTTCTAAAGTTTATTAAGCTTTGGTCAAAAGAATTCGATGACCCTTCTACAACTAAAGTTCTGTACGCTTCTTTGGTCCGACCTATTAGGAGTACCAGGAATAACTAGGAAATTTTTGCTATTTGCTCTCCGTGGTTTAAACTGGGATCCCAATAGCCACCTGAATTCAAGTAAGCTTCTTTTAATCACCCTTCTATCCTTAGAAAATAGTGGAATCGGGCTTAACGTTATCTTTATACATTAATGGTTAAATTGACATTCCGAAGTTGATAAGCGAAATTAATTTTTTTGTCCATCGCACAGCTACTAGAAACTACGCTTCTATCTATCTTCAGCATTGCAACTTAAACTATGTCTTGCATGAACCTTTTCGTGTTGTGTTCATTAACAATCTCCTTAACTATATCTTAATTAACTATCTCGTTAACTGTATTTCCATTATCAAATCTCTTAATTCAAATAAAATTTCTATACTAACGCGCCTATAATGTTAGTCGTTTGTGTACTCGTTTTTCCGTTTTTGTAAGAAATTATTAACCTTAGTTGTGTTTTCCCAATCACTCATCAAATTCGGTTCAAAAACCGAGTGTAAGTGCTCTGCAAAAGCCTCAGCTTTCTTATCGTTACCTCTGCACCATTGGCTGCTACTATCTTTTATAATAGTATTCGTCTCAGTAGGTCTTTTTAAATAGCTGTTTGACTTCCTCAGGTTTTGATCAGTGTTGTATCTTGATCTAAATTTCTGCTGTTACTTTGTTCTATATTCCCTTAGTCGTGAAGTCGGTTTTTGCGGCCTTGTTGAAAATCTTCTTCTCACGAGGACGACCACTTGCTTGGCATCTTTTCCTAAGAATGCTTTTCTCTCTGATTAAGTGTCTTACCTCTAAGAGGAGAAATGGTTTTTTGACTTCATTCATGGCTTATTTTGGGGTGAAGAGAAAACTAGCTTCATGAATGCCATCTGTAAGTTTTTCAACAGCAAGGCCAATCTCGTCTCCAGATTTTAGGGATTTGTCCAAACTAATTTTATTTTCGAGCCAGATTTTAAAGCCAATAATATCCGTCTCTTGTGTTATAATTTTATATGGTTTTCTTTATTTATTAGAGAAGAACCGTATGTTACTATTATTGGCGAGCAGTCAGAGGTCAAGTCAAAAGTTTCCTCGTAAGGGTTGAAGTGGCTACCAAGACGTTGAAAAACAGTTTATGGTCTTCTAGCTTAAATGCATAACTGAGCGAAAGTATATCGCTGCTATAGATACATCCATATGCAAGTAATGATTTAATATGTTGTGGCTTTATGATATTAATCATTTATTACATGTAAGTGAATATTGAGCAATTAATGTCGTCAGGACAGAACATTAGACGTCTCTGCCTTTCGACGAACCACTAAAGACTAAACTTAACCTTCCTAAAGATAAGCTCTCCGCTGTCGGCAACGACGCCCGTCGCTACCCCGCAAAAGTACGATCGCCATCTCTCGGAAGACGAAACTGCTTATTTTACGATAATGCAGAGTTCTCCCCATCCAGTGACTTATTTCGTTAACTCTTGTTAACTACTCCCTCCTTCAAAACTTGACCGTCCTCGGTCAAGCCCGTCCTCTTCAGCATCTGCTGAACCGCGATGGTGTTTCCCTTCTGCTGCCTAATCCGCAACCACCAAGAAACGCCGATTAGAGCAGCGCACACGACGGTAGCCAGTATGGAACCGATCGTAAGGTGTGACTGGACTTTGGTCAGGTGTTGCAGATTTTCCTCTATTAACTTCTGAAGGTACGGCAGGCTTAACAGAGCTTGGTGGCAGAAGTTAATCTTCGCAGAAGTCGCCACGCCCGGGATCCTCTTCGGCGCATTTTTGGAGTTGGTGTAACTTTTCCCGTTGATGTGAGCAGCCTGGTCAACCTGGTCTTGTGCGCAGCTATTCGCTGGTGCCTCCTTGCAGAAGGGTAATGAGGCGGCGATGACTTTGTTGCCGCATTCTGCTAAGATGCTCTGGGGTAACCGGATCGCTATTCCTTTGTGTGCGACCGGGAAGATAGTTATCTTTTTGCAAATGAACTTAGGTCTAGGTATTTCGATTACAAAAATTATGAATTCCTTATTAGATAGTGCCCTCACATTGGCAGCGCCCAATAGTTGGGTAACGCTGATATCTGTGGAACCTTTCTGCATAATCGCCCCTAAGTCATCATCTATGATAGCTGGATTTACAATATTTACTCTAGCCAAAATGGTGGCGATCATTAGGTTTTGCAATTCGAGCGTCAAGATTCTGTTTCTGGTTAAAAGGATCTTAGAGAGGTGGGAAGTATTGATTTCTTCCTTTCTGTTTACTTTTAATAACTGGTTGACGGTATCGGTGAGGGCGTTGATCTGTGTTTGTGTTCTCGAATTTGTGATTGTCAGTTTTAAGTCGGTCAAAACTGTCAACGGTATGATTGCTAGGATGCAGAAATATCGAACTGATATCCTATAAGAAATGAGGGACACAGCCACTTACTAACTATGTTATACAGTTTCCCTTACTTAACTATGAATTTCCCTTATTTATCCGAACTTAGTGCTATAAAATCTGTTTCCTAAACATAATTCCCTACCTACCTCAAATTGTCTTTGTGGACCACCCTCCCTTTAATAAGAACGGTGGTTTCTAGATCTGCTTCTACCCTTTGCTCAGCACAGAGGGGAGGTAGTTTATTTCCTAACCTCCTGTTGGCTTTCACTAGGACCTGTTCTCCTACATCAAAGGTCCTATTTTGTCTGTTTGGGTTGTTCCTATCAAGTTGTTCTTGTTGGGCCTTTGCCCATTTCAACATTATCACTTCCAAAAAGTTGACAGTATCACTGTCGTATCCCGCATTATTTTCCTCATCGATCTCCGCCGCTGTCTCCGATGCTAACTGTTCGTACCGTTGTTCGTACTGGTCCTCCTGAGCGAGGTGATTAACCCTCTGTCTGCGCTGGTCGGAGAGTCTCTGGGAACCGGCCGGCCTCTTGAACGCACCTTGTTGGTGCCCGTTAGTAAGGCTTGTCATAGCCAAATTGGATCCCTGCCGTTTTTGAAAGTTAGTTGGCTGACGGAATTTAGAAGAGGATGGGTCAACATCCATCATCTCCACCTTATCTTGGCAACGGTGACCATCTGTTTGGTGATTGTCCTGATTGCTCGTGTAAAATGGGTTTTTTGATGGCCTTCTATAGTGGTCGGGCTCGTTCTGCCCCCCCTGTCTGTATCTGGTTTGGTTCTGGCCCTTATTTTCTAATGCCCTTGCGTAATTTGCCGCAAAATCATGCCTATCATGGTTGGCCTCAATTTCTTGCGCCATTGCCAGAGCTGATGGCAAGTCTTTAGGCTGCGCCGCAAACAGTATGTCTGTGACGCCTCTTCTTAGACCTGAAATGAAGACACGAAGTGCGTCGGCCCTATACTTTTCATTAATAAATTGCGCTTGAACGGCGTCTTGTGACATGATCGTTTTGTTTGTGAGAAGGGTGAGTTTCTTCTCAACCTCTTCATAGAACTGTGTGATGGACATGCCACCCTGCCGGAGAATGGCAAGCTCTTGTTCTAGCAAGTGCAGTGGACGTTTGTCAGAATATGTGAAATCGAGGCGATTGATGATTGCCTCAAAGTTCAGCACTGTGTTGAACGACGACAAGAGCGAGTCAGCGGAGCCTCTAATCTTATTTCTGATTATGAGGACCGCTTGGTAATGCTTTGAACTGCCTACAAATCCCTCGTATAGCTTATAGGCAGCTTTTGCTGCTTGGCGCCAGGAGACGTATTGCTCATGGGCCCCATGGCACTCTGGCAGCGTTTTCACCGCATCCAGAGTCTCATCGCAAGGTATCTCTCGATTTAAGGTAATTGGCTCGTAGGCCTTGGCCTCTGGGGCCTGAACTCTAGCAGCCTGCAGCTGGTCAGTTACCACTCGCAAACGCTCCTCAAAGTCAGCTTTTTGCGATGCCAGTGCACAGCTGACCGCCGCAGCTATGATAGCTTGGATCTGTGCTGCATCCATTCCTTCTACTCTTCAATCTCAGAGTCTAAGCTGAGTTTCGTTGAGCAATTTTACTAAGTAGCTGATGTTGTTATGAATGGGCATATGCGAATTATCTCTTATTCGTCCCCCCACGTTTCGTTTGTTTTTGTCGTCGGTCAGTCCCAGCGACGCCGAGCCGCTGTTATCAGTTATTCTATTTGAGAGTTAAATTCAAGTTCCCTCAAACACAGACTTCTTTTGGTTTTGCCCGCCGACAACAATGCATTCGTGGTGTTATGCTTCCTACTCACGCTTATCGCAACAGATAAGGCAGGTAGAAAGAAAATACAGATCTAAGAAACATAGACGCCCGAGTGTTTTTTTGTATATGAATGTTTTTTTTGTTTTCAATGCTATACTTTTTTGCTTTTGTTTTTTTAATGACACTTGGGCGATATTTGAAAAAAGTTTCACTTACATGTTCTTCTTTTATTGGTTATGTTGATATATCCCCCCTTGTCTCCAGTTGTGTTGGTGCTAATTCCTCTCTATCGTCGCCGCTGCCCAAAGCCGTCCGCTTTGGTGTACAATTTTGGGGTCAAATAATTGCCTTTTATTTATACTCGGTGGCTACGAGCTTCTTAGTGCAATCGAACGCTCCCCCGCAAATTGATTTTGGGGTGCTTGGTGGTGTGAGTGCAGCGATCTATTTTTTGATCTGCCGCGAGCGCAGTTTATGATTGTAACTGCTTAATCTTGGAGCCGGCGTTGTCTCCGCGCTCTTTTGTTAGTGTGGCTTTTATTCCTCTTCTTTTTTTTCTTATCGCTTAGCGGGCGTTGTCTCCGTGCTAATTGATTTTAATTAATTAAATTCGGGTGTTGTCCGATCATGTTGGGCGCCAGTAATGATTTAATATGTTGTGGCGTTATGATATTAATCATTTATTACATGTAAGTGAATATTGAGCAATTAATGTCGTCAGGACAGAACATTAGACGTCTCTGCCTTTCGACGAACCACTAAAGACTAAACTTAACCTTCCTAAAGATAAGCTCTCCGCTGTCGGCAACGACGCCCGTCGCTACCCCGCAAAAGTACGATCAGCATCTCTCGGAAGACGAAACTGCTTATTTTACGATAATGCAGAGTTCGCCCCATCCAGTGACTTATTTCGTTAACTCTTGTTAACTTGCATACATTTAACTTGAATAGCTGAAGCTTGAATATTGTAATATGGGTCTCAGATGTAAATATTATGCCAATATCATTCGACTTTAAAAACAGATTTATTTCATTGATATGACTGGAAAGCCCATTGGCGTTCCATATAGCTATGCGAACATCTACTTACATAATTTGGTTACAAGCTTGATTATCATATTGATGAGATTGTTTCTCTGCTTATACTGCTTTTCAAAAAGCTTTTCAATTCTAACCAGTGAATTGATTACTTTATTATCAGGCTCACCTCGTAATTTTTGTGCATAAGTTGATTTATTGTTATTGGTATATTGTGATGGTTCTTGTTGTTACTGTTGGTCAGAGGCTTGTTGATTGTTGATCCTATTTGCATTATAGATGGCTAGATAACTGTTACTTTGATGATTCATTGAGCACTTAACGCACTTACATTTTTTGTTACAATATGTTTTAGTATGTCCAAATTCCTGACATCTAAAGCATTGTACAATATCTCTTTGCTTTCTTAGGGTCTCAAAAGTAACTACTGCATTATCAATATATTTCAAGTTATAAACATCAAAGTTTGTATTGTTGTGCTCAAGATCAATGAAGAACATGTGCCTGAGTTATTCTTCCTTAGTTATTCTGTTTTCAATCTTGCTTATTGTTCACACTTCATGCCCTCGTGATTGCACCGCAGATTTAATTATTTCAATGGGTGTGGTTGAAAAGTGTGAAACATTACTTTATCATTTTTCTGGATCTTCATGAGTTCTCTATATGTTTCTACACTCTTTATCATTATTCTCTAATAAATTGACTAAGCAGTCTATTAATATCGCTGATATTTTAAAATTAGTGGCGGCTTTTGAATGTCCGCAGCAGATCTGGATGAACTTTCCCGCTTCAATATTCGTGGTTTGAAGGGGGTTCGCTGCCATTCCATTTCAACTTCATCGTCCTTGTCTATCATTATATCGCTGCTTGCAGGCATCGACACAGCGTACGCTTATCAGTTGTTTTATTAATAGAATAACTACAGCTTTCGACGAAGGCTTAAGGTATAAGTTTTCAGTTTATATTCGTACTTTAGTAGAGCAAATTAGTAAATTGTATTCGTAGAGCAAACTAGTAGATTGTATCGTGCAAATGTATATAACAGGCAGAAGGAAGCATCTTCGTCCCCATAAGGAATATATATTCTTGATCAGCATCAATAGCCGAGTCGGTCTAGCCTTGTCCGTCTGTCCGTCCGTCCGTCCGTATGAACACTTAGATCTCGGAGGCTGTAAGAGCTAGAGAGACCCAATTTGGTATGTACTCTCCTTTTGGGACGTCAGATCAAGTTTGTTTTTAAATTTAGCCCCCGCAAACCGCAAAACATTATATCTTCCACAAATTTGAACGCGTTTATTTGAAACTCGGTTTGTATAAGCACATAATCTACCGATTTGCCGAATTTTGTTAAGATCGGATAATAATTGTAGACAAAATCGTAGAAAACATTTTGTATGAGAACACCCCAACAAAAGAAAAAAAAACCATTTTCATACTTTTGAGTGTGAAATAAATAAATAAATCGAATATTTAATAAATGCTGTGTACGAGTATCTTATAGTCGGAATATCGACTATAGCGTTCTTACTTGTTTTTCATACGCATTTATTAGAACATTGATTTCATCACCGCTTTCAGTTAAACTACTTGTGTCAGCATTGTGAGCTTAATTTAGTTGCTTTTGCATTATTGTCAAAGAGACTAGCTTTACGTTTTTCTATTTCACTGAACAACAGTTTTGCTAATACTAATAGTTTTTTTTGTTAATTTAAAGCTTAAATTTTTTCAATTTTATCTCACATTTTTCTTTCTATGAAGAAATCAGTATATGCCGCCGAGAGGGAGAAGCAGAATTTATTCTCTACCAGATACGACAATATCACATAGTCACTAGTTTTTGTGAACTCAATATATGCAACTCAGCGATTAAGATTTGCATCTCACTTGTTCGAATTGTCAAATACACTGACGATACATTACCGGCTGTCGCATTGCGCTTCATATATATGAGACACTGAAGAGAATACTTAATAGAAACAAAAGGGGAAGGTTAACTTCGGGAAACCGAAGCTTACATACCCTTGCAGAATAATACTATAATAAACCTAAAACCTAGCGGTCCGACGGGAAGGCTTTTAAAACTGACATGCACTTAGTTTGGTTCACTTCGGATAAATATCAACCAATTTTGGTGTACTACACGATATAGTTGTCCGATCTGAATGATTTTAATATATGAATAGCTTACAACAGAAAGAAGTAACTTCAACTCGATAGCTTTGAAACTGAGAGATTAGTTCGCATAAAAAACAGACATATATGGCTCGTCATGCTGATCAAGAATATATATATTTTATGGGGTCAGAGATGCACCTTTTTATGCGTTACAAACATCGTGACAAAAAATAATAATAATAACTTAACATTTCTTGAACTTATTCATAGCTTCACGTAGCAACTGATAGACACGTTATTTAGGGCTCTCACACAAGCTGGTTTTCTTAAACCTGTGGGCGCGCTATTGCATAACGTTCCCGTGGTCAGCAATCTTCTGTTATTGCTTTACTCCTCGCAAAAGCGAGTCATTTCTTGCATTAAGATCGTTTTTTTTCGCGTTTTGGCTATAGTAATCATGGTGGAAAATAATGTTGAATGGTCATGAGATTTTCGTTTTCATGGACTGCTTTTTCTCTTCCGAAAAAGTCGTCTGAGATCTCAGCATTGAAACAAACGGTCGGACAGACGGACGCACATAGGTATATCAAGAATATATATATACCTTATATGGTCAGAAGTTCTTCCTTCTGTGCGTTGTGAATGGTATAAAAACATAGATACATACAAATTAAAAGCAAAACGAAAGAGCAAAGAATAGCAGCACAGGAACAGACAGATTGGAAAATTGCTTATTTTGTGTTGCATATTTATGGCTTTGCTTCAATAGTATGAAAAAGAAAAACAAAAAAATTGACACTCAGAACTGAAACTGTATCGTTTCTTAAAAAATGAAAATAACGGTTCCATTTCGGTTTGATTCCCTAATTTTGATTCCTTGTTATTTATAAGGATTTCAGATATATTGATTACACATATTGATTTACTTCACTGGTCTAATATATATAATCTGTTGACTGTTCAGGAGCAAATTTTGTCGTTCCAATCTAATGCACTATATATGTACAACAAATTTGTGCCTATTAAAATAAGGCCTATAAAGCATTAAAAAATCCATGGTTAACTAGCATATCAAACAAAATAAACAGCGTAACGAAGCTTATTTAAAATGGAAGCGCCATAGAACAAGTAATTACTTCAACTTTATTAAGAACGAAAATCTAGGGTTCAAATTGAAATATATAAAGCAAAGAGCACGTCGACTAAAATCAACAAAATTTAAAATTTGTGCAAACTGAAGTACCTGATGTGACGACAAATACATATCTTAACTCTGATAAAATTCTCAACTATGATAGTAGTTTTCGTTTTGCATGTGTGTCTCAATGTGAGTCCTAGAATCTTTTTAAAATTAAAATGAAATGCTATAGGCCTAGATGGCGTTTATACGAAATTTTTTGAATTATTGTTGCCTAAAGTGTCAAAGTTGCTAAATGAGAATCATTCCAGTTTTAGGCAACCTAGAAGTTTTACAACAGCATTTTAACAAGTAACGCTATATATCGATATTCCGACTATAAGATACTCGTAATCTTTATTTATTTATTTTATAGAAATACCAAATTTGATATGACTCTTCTTGTGGGGCGTCACATCAAGTTAGTTTTAAAATATTGCCAAGCCCTACATACCAAATTTAGTAACTCTAGCTCTCATAGCCTCCGAGATCTAGGTGTTCATACGGACGGACAGACGGGCATGGCTAGATCGACTCGACTGCGCAATATATATACTTTATTGGGTCGGAGACGCTTCCTTTTTCCTGTTACATACATTTCTAAAGTACGAGTATAAAAACTAGTAAGAATGCTGTAGTCGAAATTCCGACTATAAAAGTGCCAAAACACATTCAAACAGCTTATAAACCTAATTCCCCTTTCTAAAACTACAACAAAATCCAATTGGATTCCGACTAGCACAATCAAATTTCAGCCATTCAAAAAATTGGGGTTGTTTCTTAGCCTTTTTAACAAAATTAGGTATGCCCATAGAAAATAGTCAAATTTATAAGTGATTTCAATTACACACTGATATATTCAAATTTGCGGCAGCATACCGGGTAAAATAACAGAAGATATTCGAAAGAGTGCTGACGATGAATGAGTAACATAGCTGACACTGCTAGATTATAGTAAGGCATTTATAATATATTGTGTACAAAGCTTAGTAGCATGTTCAGATTTTCGAATACGGCAGCTAGTCTTTTAAATTTATATTCGTCCAGAAGAGTCAATCGGTTGTTGTCTAGTCTTGTTCCTCGCCCAGTATGTTTTTGACACGTGGAGTCCCGCAAAGTTCAGTGCTTATATACTGATGATGTCCAGATGTATGTAAGTAGTATTCTATACAAAATTAGTGAATGTATAGATGTACATAATAGAGAAATAAAAAGAATTGATGACTCAGCAGCATATAATGGTTTGGGTCTTAACCTGTTAAATGACTGGTAATATATAAAAAATCAATTAAAACTGTCACAAAATTTACAATGTTGATCATGCCAAAAATGTAGGTTTTATTTTTAATAAGACCTTGACGTGGCATGATCACATAAACAAAGCTGTAGGTAGAATGGACTTCTTAGGGTTTTTAATATGGCCCAATACTATACACCTGAAAAACTAAGAGTGTTGATTGCTGTAACATTTGTTCACCCATTCTTTTCTATGGAGTTGAAATGCTTGGACAGTGTGATAGGAGGACAGCTAACATTGACTGTGATATTTATATATTTAATGTAGGTAGAAGGGAGCACATAAAAAGTTGTGCGAGAAAAATATATGACATTAAGTTAAATAACTGGATAAACCTGAGATCATTAATGTTACTGCATACGATCATATATAACAAAGAATTAAATTACTCGATGAAAATGTTGAATTCTCCTCTTCTCAAAGAACATTAAACATCAAATGCTTAAAGCACAAATATTCCAGCTCAGAAAGACACTACTTTATCAATACTGTTCGCCTTTGGAATCAATTACACCATGCAATACAAATTTTAAAAAACATAAATTTCGTATCTATTTATCTATACACTCTACAAGCCAAGAAACATAAATCCTTAAAATAAATATTCTATAAAAATAAATTGATTAATTAAGTTAAATAATAATTAATTATGAAATGATATACTAATAAATAAATAAATATATTAAAGAACGCATGTTAGGCTTAAGCTTAAAATAAATATTAAACATTTTTATATGCTAGTTTTACAGAGGAGTTACACATTAAATGTTATTATACCCTTTACCTATAGTACAAAGGTATATGAAGTTTGTAAAATGTATATAGCAGGCACAAAAAAGCGTTTCCGACCATGTCCGTCCGGATGGTTGAAAATCTACATCTCTGAAACTACAAGAGATAAAAACTTAAAACTTGCATTTTAATTTTCCATAAATATGTGCCATAAATAAGTTCATTTTATTTTTTTTACACGCCCACTTTCCCGGCCACCTTCATACCTCTTACAAAAGAGAATTACAAATTTGAAATTTATGGGTTCTAGAGGCATCTACATAAACTCACCAAAGTTGATTCGGATCAAAATGTTTGTGTTTTATCCAAATCGAACCAAATTTGGTTTTTATTTATTTAAGAAGGCTCACATTCACAGACAAAATTTTATTCAGATCGGACATTATATATGATATATAGGCCTTTATATATATAGGAATTTTTTTTTTTTTTGAATTTGTTGTTCATTCATTCATTTCTGTTTTTCCAAGTCTGAATTTGTCCGAAGTCGATCAAGTGCGGTGTTTATATATTTAATAAAGGTCTAATAGGTACAGGGTATTTAACAGTCGGGTAAGCTCGACTGTTGCGTTCTTACTTGTTTAAAATGTATTAGTGACTAATGCCTTAAATTATAAGTTCTTACGTTCTTACTTGTAGTACTAGGAAGAATAAGAATAAATATTTAAAAATAAAATCCCCTAACCCAAACAAAAAATCTTATGGTCGGCTATTGCGCCAGAAGCTGCCAATCTGGAAATAACTAATGTTTTTTAAAATATAAAACCAATCCCTAGTTTGATATTTTGCAACAAATATGAGTAACATAGCGCAAATTTAAAGAAAAATTAAAAAAAATTTTGAATCTTTTTTTAATATATAGCTTTGTAATTTTTAAAATTATGTAATTATTTACGCAATCAAAAAAATAAGCACGAGCTTCTATATTTTTGTTACAAAAATTTTTTTTTTATAAGTTTGTTTAAAAAAATTGATTAATTAAATGTATTCATTTTCAATTGAAAAAAAGAGATTGTATTTTTTTTATAAGAAAACTTAATATTAGTCAGAACTCGAAAAATTTTCGACAAGCTGTATGACCACCTCATCATGTAATATTTGTGGTACATTGAATTACTTTTCGGCATAGATGATATTAAAGGGTCTGAAGTAAATAAGGGTATGCAACAAATCTTTCATAGAATTTCTACGCCAATTTTTCCGGACTTGAAGTCCTTCGCTTCAACAACTTCCTAGGATATCATGTCCATTGGCAGGGAAACATTTTTAATAATATCTGCTCTATGCGTGCGAATTTTATGAATAGAGGCTTATAGAACCATGTGTTTCCAATCTATATTGGCGAAAAGCTTCCACATTTACTTTATAGCCATAAGCCATTGTTCGTAAAATAATGCTAGATCTTTTGATTATTTCAACATTTACACCAGTTATTTCCGATGCCAAGTTTGGTTGCTCGAAAAGTCTTCTGGCTGTATTTCCATTGTTGGTGTTCCCCTACAAAGCCAAGATACCCATTTACTTTTTATTTTACCAAATTTTAAAATTTTACCAATTTATCTCCCTTTAAAAATTAATTTATCGGCTCCGCGCTCCCTCCAAAAGAGTCTATAAGATCTTTAAAGATGCACTGAAACACTTAATCTAAGGAAGTAGGGTGGATAATCCATATTTGTATAAATGCTCTTAGTTATTTTGGATTTAATCAAAAAGTTGTTCATAATTGTCGAAGTTGCATAGTAAATTGCAAAGACCTGCGAGGCCGGCTGTGAAATCGACTTAAAAGCTTTTCACTGTTAGATGAAATTCATGATGAACTCTTAATATATTAAACTTCAGGAAGTACCAAGTCTGCGGTTTCTTTTTCGAAAATGATTTTTATCGGCCTGTAGAAACGAGTTGAGGAAGGTCCAAAGAACAGTACTCTTTTCATTTAGTATTTGCAGTGGAACCATGCAATCCTAAAATAAACGATCATAGATCTTGCATACATCAGGAGTGCTGATATGTGGCTTTTAAAACTCCATCGTGTTGTGAGTCATCCACTATTAGCTTGAATGTTTCTGAATATGCTTCTATTATCCACGTAACAGTGTGGTCAACTAAACATGGCCAATTTATTTCAGCTGACGACTCTCATATTTCGATACCATTGCAATTACAATAACATTAACCAAGCATCATGGCTGGGAAACAGTTTTACTCATCATAGTTTATGGCAGATTGCAGTAGCTGGTACGAGTGTTTGACACTCAAGCTTCTTTGGGTGTAGAGGCTCTAGTTTTTTCACGTTCTATGACTACGCTTCTCAATATTTTTGCTGCAGTCTCGGAAGCCACCTTTGCTACTATCTAAGAAGCATTTCCCTTTAGAGCATTATGTAAGCTGACGCACGCTGCAACGATCAATTCTCCGCACGGAGTATCCTTTAAAATATCAGACGCTCTTTTCAATTGACGCCAATCCATGCGCCTGCTGCAATTTTTCCACCTTAATTCTAATTTTACAAGGAACATTCGATTTCTTTATGAACGTTTTAGCATTGCTGTATGGTCAAATGTGGTTTTTCTTTTTTAACAATATTGCTAAATTCCACTGCCAAAAATGTATTTGTTGGCAGTTTCCTTTTGCCATACTAAAAAAAGCTCTCCTTTAGAGACCGACATTTTGCCTAAAAACTACAAGAAACAAAGAGTTGTAGCAAGTCGCAGATCATTTCGACACACGACATTTCATAAAAGCTCTATTAACACAAAAAATAAAGAATGAACTCGGATCCCGACAGAAAGAAAAGTTTCACGAAAGTCCCGTGTTCGTGAGAAATGGCGATCTTCTGTCAATGTTAGTTTTAATAATGTTTTACTACTACAATATACACATAGGACATACCCATGTTTTTGTAATTTACTAAATTGTAAACAAATTCAACAAATTAATTTGACACTGTAGCTTTTATCAAGCATTTAAGTTGCACTTAATAATCGCGGGAAATGTCTTAATGCACACACAAACACAACATGTGCTCACTTTTCCAGCTATCAATAGAATATAATATACGGGTCGAATTCAACAATTTAAATTTCGGCCACTGTGCAGTAGTGCAAATGCCTCTGTATCCCTTCCACTTAAACCCAGTCTCGTACGAGCTCTCGCCGAGTAAAGACGTGCCTACAAAACAGCGGAACTTTTCCGCATAAAGTACAGTCATCTGCTTTTTCGACAGCTGCCTTCTGATTGGTCGAGCCAGCCACGCGTTGGACTTCGACACTAATACACTCACACACACGCGCTGACTCGGGTGTACGTGTGCCTGCACGTGTTCATTTACTGTTGCTTTTACCATTTGTAAAGAAACAATTAACTGTTCTTTCCGCCGCAGTCGCTGCCCTCGGCAGCCTTGCTAAACCCTCGTGTCGGGCAATATAAATATTATATTTATTCAAATATAATCAGTGTATAAATATATAAAATATATGTGTATATTTGGATGGTGAAGTTTGTTCTCGTACGAGCTCTCGCCGAGTAAAGACGTGCCTACAAAACAGCGGAACTTTTTCGTATAAAGTACAGTCATCTGCTTTTTCGACAGTTGCCTTCTGATTGGTCGAGCCAGTCACGCGTTCGACTTCGCAACACTAATACACTCTCGCACGTACGCTGAGTCGTGTGTGTGTGTGACTGCAGGGTTTCATTTACCATTCAGTGCCAGCAAATAACTGCACTTGCCGCAGCTGTCGCTGCCCATGGCAGCCCTAACAGGCACCATGGCTACGCCATCAGCGCTATCCCCCGTAGCCCCCACTGCTCCCGCCAAGTGCAAGTGGCAGCCTACTACTCCGAAGCTCCTTCCAGCAGTGTCCCCCAAGCCCAAGGGCGCCCCGTCGGCACCAAAGGTGCCAAGGTCTTCCCCGGAGCACGACGGCTCTGGCAGCGATGGAGAGAAGAGCTCGTCCAGCCTGGAGCCTGGCGAGGTTCGTCGCAAGGCACCGACTAGGAAAGCGCATCAGCCGACGCTTAACCAGCAGCCCTCCACCTCCAAGAGCGCATGTGCCAAGAGCGCCAATAGATTTGCCGTTCTTGCTGATGACAATGACGCCGATGATGGAGAAGATGAGACCCTCAACGACCTCGACCCCGTCCATACTGTTCCTGTGAAGACCATGAGGCCCCCACCTATATTTGTGCCCGACGTCTCCGATATCAAAGGTTTCATCACCGACGTTGCATTGGCCATCGGAAACTCGCGATTCGACTATAAGTCTGGCAGAGACGGTCGTGTCCGGGTGAACGTGGAGGACAAGGAAAGCTTCACGAAACTTAAGGAGTACCTCAATTTTAATGAGGTTCGGTACCAAACATTCCAGGCGCGGGACGAACGCGCGTATAGAATAGTCGTCAAGGGGCTCCATTACTCCACCGAGATCGACGAGATCAATGACGCACTCGCAGCGCATGGGCACAATGTGCGAGGTCGTGAGATCAAGAACGCCATCAGCCGCACCACCAAGAAGCCGATGTCGCTGTTCTTCGTCAACTTGGAGCCAGCCAGCAGCAACAAAGACGTTTTTGCAATCAAACGCCTCTGCAGGTGTATCGTCACCATTGAGCCTCCATTGAAGTCCAAGGATGTACTTCAGTGCTACAGATGCCAGGGATTTGGTCACTCCCAGAAGTACTGCCGGCTCCCACCCAGGTGCGTGAAGTGCGGAGATGACCACCATTCCAACATGTGCACCAAGTCCAAGGAGCTACCTGCTTGCTGTGCCCTGTGCAATGGAATCCATCCCGCCTCATACAAAGGCTGCAAGGTCTACCAAAAGGCCAAGGAGCTGCACACTCCCAAGCCAAGGCCAATGGTCCCGCCGACCAACCGAGCTGCACCAGCTCCAGCAACTATCCCAGGGCTCACCTACTCCAGTGCACTACGAGGTGCCCATCAACCACAGCAGCAGTTTGAATCTGCTCCCACTGCCCCGAGCCAAACCAACTCCAGTCTGAACAGACTGGAGGCATTGATGGAGAAATTGATCCAACAAAATGCAGTCATGATGCAGATGCTCTCGTCATTTTTGGCGACGCAATGCAAATAAGTCTCCACATAGTGTTATGGAACGCTAATGGTCTGTGCAGAAGCAGGCCCGAGGTCGAACACTACTTAAAGACCAACCATGTCGACATCCTCCTCGTGTCCGAAACCCATTTTTCCCAAAGATCCTATTTCACCATCGCTGGCTACGACGTCATCAATGCTAACCACCCCAATGGCACCGCTCGTGGCGGAGCGGCAGTCATTATCAAGAGCGGCCTCAAGTATATTGAGCTGCCAGCTCATCAGGAAGATTGGGTCCAGTCTGCCAAAGTGAGAGTCCTCAGTCCCACCGGAGACACCACCATCGCTGCCGTCTACTGCCCCCCACGCCACATAATCAGAGACGACCAGTTCCAAGACCTGCTGGACAGCCTTGGCCCAAGGTTCATCGCTGGAGGCGACTTCAACGCGAAGCACACCTGGTGGGGATCTCGCCTCAACAACCCCAAGGGCTCAGCTTTGTATCGGACCATCACCAGGAACCGTGTTGATTGCCACACCACTGGTGAACCTACCTTTTGGCCCACTGACCCCAACAAGGTACCCGACGTTTTGGACATTGCCCTCTCCAAAGGGATCGAGCGGCATAGGATCTCAGCCAGCAACGTACTCGAGCTATGCTCCGACCACTGCGCTGTCAGGCTCCTGGTCAACATTCCAGCCAGCACCAACTCTGCTAGGGGCAGGAACACAAACGTTGAGCGGTACCAGCAATGGCTGCAGAATAACCTGGACCCGACGGTGGAGATCGAGACAGGTGACGACCTGGATAACGTTGTGGAGTACCTCAACATACAAATCCACAATGCTGCCTCGTACGCCACTCCACCAAGCCGACCCTCCAACAGGATTCAGCATAGAGACGTCCACCTTTGGTCCCCCGAGGTTGTTACTCTGGTTGCTGAGAAAAGGCGACTACGCCGAGTATGGCACAACTCTCGCAACCCCAGGGATAAGACTGAGTTCAATAGAGCTGCCAAAGAACTCAAGGAGCCCTTGTTCAACCTCCGAAAACTATCCCTGGAGCAGCACCTCGCCCAAGTAGAGCCCGACGACCCTCAACATAATCTGTGGCGGATCACTAAATCGATTAAGAGACCATCGAAAAGGAAGGAACCTGTGCGTGATGCCAACGGTGCATGGTGCCGTTCTGACAGCCAAAGAGCCAAAGCTTTCGCGGACCATCTGCACGAGGCCTTCACTCCATTCACAAGGTGCACGCAGCAAGAAGCCGCCGAGACTGTCGAGTTCCTGGACGCACCTTGTCAGATGGCGCTTCCAATCGCCGATGTTGAGCCGGATGAGCTTATTGTAGAAATAGGCAAACTCAAAGCGTCCAAGTCCCCTGGCTATGACGGCATCGACGTCCCAGCTATCAAAGCTCTCCCGCCGAATGGAGTCAAGCTTCTGCTCAACATAGCTAACAAATGCTTTCAACTAGGACACTTCCCAACACAGTGGAAGTGCGCCGAGATCATCCTAATAGAGAAACCTGGGAAACCTGCAGCTAATCTCGCCTCATACAGACCGATTAGCTTACTGGCGGTACTCTCCAAAGTAGTCGAAAGATTACTTTTGCGTAGAGTCCGTCCAATACTGGACGAGGCTGGTTTGATCCCCGATCACCAGTTTGGCTTCAGGGAATGCCACGGCACACCAGAGCAATGTCATCGCATTGTTGGAAAAATCTTGGAAGCATTCGAGGAGAAGAAGTACTGCTCAGCAGTCTTCTTAGACGTGAAGCAGGCCTTCGACAGGGTATGGCACGCCGGACTGCTACTCAAGCTCAAAACCTCCCTGCCCGCCCCTTACTTTCTGCTGCTCAGATCATACCTTGAGCGCAGAAGCTTCTATGTGAAGTGTGGCGACGAGAGGTCGGAAATCATGGACGTCAGAGCCGGAGTCCCGCAGGGAAGCGTACTGGGCCCAGTGCTGTACACCATCTACACCTCAGACATGCCTATTTCCCCAGATGCCAGGTTGCTAGCAGCTACGTACGCGGACGACACGGCCTTCCTGGCCAGCGACGCCTCCCCTCAGACTGCCTCGGACATCCTGCAAGTCCAGCTCAATACCACCAACATATGGTTAAAGCGTTGGAATATAATGGTCAACGCAGAGAAGTCCACCCATTCTACCTTCACACTTAGAAGAGGAGTATGTCCACCAATCCACCTAGACGGCGCTACTATTCCCACCAGCACCACTGCCAAGTACCTGGGCATAACCCTGGACAGAAGACTTACCTGGAAGCAGCACCTCGTCAATAAAAGGGCACAGATGAACGTCAGGCTGAAGAAGCATCTTTGGCTCATTGGGAAAAGGTCAAAACTCAGGCTAAGGGTGAAACTGCTCATTTACAAGGCACTAATGAAACCCATGTGGACCTATGGGATCCCCATATGGGGTACTGCTAGCCGCTCGAACCTCAGCGTGATACAAATGTTCCAAAATAAAGCTCTTAGAGTCTTGTCTAACGCCAATTTACTAACATCAAACGCCGAAATCCATCAAGAGCTTGGCGTCCCATGGGTGCATGAGGAGATCGCCAGGCTCAGCAGATCCCACATCGCCCGTCTCGATAGGCACACCAACCCCCTGGCCATCAATCTGTTGGACAACAGCACCACCTTCCGGAGACTCAAAAGGCACCACCCGCTGGATCTGCCTCACCGTGGACTCTGAACTCCCCTCAACCCCTCACCCCTTCACCAACTCACCCCCTCACCACCTCACCTACTTATCACCCCTCCTCAACAACTCGACACAAGTTAATGTACTGTAATTGTCAATGTAAATCCCATACAATTTACTGATTGTCCACATAATCGGACAGATTGTAAATAAAGAAACCTGCAAAAAAAAAAAAAAAACTTAAACCCATACTTGGATGACTGAAATTTAATTGTACTTGTTGAACTCTTCTTTTTTAATGCTGACAATTCTTTAAAAGCAGCTATTTCGAAGTGGATTGAAAGTAGTATGTTAGAAAAATTAAATCTCTCGAAGCTCCGTGATACTTTTCAAGCGATTTGCAAAACAATCGTACCAAAAATTTCTAGAGATTTTCTTGTCACCCACATATAAGATACTCGTAAACAGCAAAATTTTGAAACACAATCTATCGAGGCCTTTAGGCCTAGATCGACTCGGATGTTGATTATGATGAAAATAAGAAAGGATCTCGTGCATGAACTTTTTGTCCTTTGTTGTAACTACAATAATCTCTTTAACTTTATCTGTCTTGACTCCCTTAACTCAAACAAAACAAAAACGAGCGTTTTTTTTTTTTCGTCTTCGCGATTCGTGTCGTTCGTTATGCGGCTGCGATCCTCGGTCGGTTGGGCGGGAGTTGGGAGCTTGTAGCCTGGGCTTCGCACGTAACAAGCGCCCTGGCTTGGTATCGTGGGTCTACTTGAAGCTGCAACGTCAACGTCCCGATGCAAAAAAAAATCTCTAGGTTCGGCTTGCCGAAGCTTACATAATATTTACATTGTAAATAAGCCGATTTTATAAGCCCGCTTCTACGGCAGATTCATAGGGTTTGCGGGCTCATCAATTTAATTCTTCTGTGCGTTGCAAAGTTCCTGACCATATTAATATACCATCACATTTTTTTTTTTGAATTTTATAAATATATATGCTTTATAGGGTCCAAACCGTTTGGTTTACGAGTATGAAATTTAAAATTTATCTATATAAGTCGGAGGGATTTTTGTATAAAAATATATACTCACCTTCTTTCTGTTAAATAATATAAGATGATTAACGTTATTGTCCACAATTTCACAGCAATCGACTGCCGTTGCCGATAATGTTGTATTGGAAGTAAGTTCATGATAATATCTTTCTTGGCTACCATTGATTATTATAGGGGAAGCTTTAAAAAAGAGACAGTTTTGGTTTTTGATTGGCAGATAAGATTCTAAAATGTTGTTTTGAACACGCGAATTGGAAAAAAAACTATTTGATATTTGAGTATAGTTTATAAAACTTGCATCGTCAAATTCAGTATTTGTAGGTGCGTTCAATATTAAGATATCATTATGAAGAGCCACTCCAAATATGAGGGATATTTGAAGTTTAAACAGTAATATTTCAGACTTTTCAACGAAGCCAATGTCCGCATGGGTATTTCGACATGTCGTAATAAAACTATTTGTAGACGCCGATGTTATGCCGGAATTCCAAATTTCTTTGTTGGAGTGTTTTCCTCTGACTGTTTGTAAATCAATTGAATAATCATCGTTGATAGAAGTGTCAAGTTCAGTACACCAATCCTCGTTTTTTGAAATAATACCAGACATTTTTGTGTGTGTCGTATTTGCTGTAGCTCTATTTGAAGCTTTCCGCCTTTTTAGTATTATTTCTTTTGGGCGATCTAAATTAAATCCCTTTGACACTTCAATTAAGAGATGTATTTGCCGTGGTGTAAGCATAAAATAAATTTCGTCAATTATGGCTTCCAAGCTTACTTTTGGACCAGCAATGTGTTCAGTTTGTTTAACACTTATTTGGATATTCTGATTACCTTTAAATTCTACAATTTTGCACAATCTGAAAGCGTTCTCGTCTGTAACAAATTGTTCATTATAACCAAAAGATTTATCAAAGGACACGGCTTCTGAAGTATGTATGGTGAAACCACATATAACCAAATTATGCTTTGCAATCGTTGGCAATTGGTGAAAATTAGACATTTTTTCAGTTTTGTCGTAGCTGTTTCCTGCTGTATCAGTCATGCATGAACCCGTTTGGTTTTGGTATTCGACGTGACTTCCACGAAACGATATTATAAGATTTCTGGAAGACTGTGGTAACATATACTCTACATTCAATGTTATATTGGAAAGTTTAGCATGTATACGATTTAGTACTGAAAATAAATAAAGTTATGACATAATCATTTTGTGATACCGCAAACGCTAGAGTCGAAATTCCGACTGTAAAATACTCGTACTCAGCAGTTAATATAAACTTGAACAAGTATAGTCGAATAAAACTAGTAAACAAGCTTAGTCGAAATTCCGACTACAAGATACACAGCATTTATTAAATATTCGACACACTCAAAAGTATGAAAATTGTTTTTTTTTTTTTTTTGTTGGGGTGTTCTCATACAAAATGTTTTCTACGATTTTGTCTACAATTATTATCCGATCTTAACGAAACTCGGCAATTCGGCAAAGCGCTACAATTTATGGAAGATATAAAGTTTTTCGGTTTGCGGGGGCTAAATTTAAAAACAAACTTGATCTGACGCCCCACAAGGGAGTCTACATACCAAATTGGGTCTCTCTAGCTCTTACAGTCTCCGAGATCTGAGTGTTCATACGCTTGCTTTTGCCTGTTACATACATTTGCACGAATACAATATACTCGTTTACTCTACTAGAGTACGAGTATAAAAACTTATAAGTTGGCTAGCCCAGTGCTTCAGCTCAGAGTCTAAGAATATACATCAGGGCCAGGGAAAAAGTTAGGCTTAATGCACTTAACTTCACAAAACAATAAGCTTTCAGTAACCAATGGAGGTGAGCTATTATTAGACCTGTGTAAGTTATAAGGGTATATCTGATCAGGCCGATACTTAAGAGAACAATAAGTTGTTTGAAAGAACTCAGTAAACAAATCGGCAATGCCTTGATCTATATTTGCTTTAATGTAATGTAGCTATATCAGTGGCCTGGTTTGGGAAGTGATATACATTTTTTTTTTATTTTTTTATGAATTTTAAAATAAAATATGAAAGGAAGGTCTCTTCAAAAGTCTATACACCAAATTTTGCTTGATTTGGATGAAAAACAGAAGTTATGCTCCAAGTGTTCCTTCCGGAAATATCGCTTATATGCCTTCTATATGATATAGTTGCACGATTTTGGCCAGATTTGCTTTGATTTGGATGCAAAATAGAAAAGTTATGCTATAAATTGTTTATTTCAGTACAATCGGTTATATGGGAGCTATATAATATATTTGTAAGATTTTGATGAATCTCGAACTCAACCAGTGAGCATATGAGCATCTGGTAATAATTTCAGCTCTGTAGCTCTTAAGGATTCTAAGATCTCTGGGTTGCAACAAACAGACGGTCAGAAGGACGGACATAGCTATAGCGAATCTCCTCGTCATGCTGATCAAGAATATATATATTTTATATGTGCGTCGCAAGCTTCATGACAAAATTAATATAAAATTAATAAACAAAGTGCTGTGTTGGTACACATGTCCCGAACATATGTTTTCATCCAAATCGAGAAACATTTACTTTGCATCCATTTTAGAATGCGGTTTATTATAGCGGTTTTTATCAGGTACCGCGTACTTAACTGTCGAGAAAGCTTGATTGTTGCGTTCTTACTTGTTTTTTAATATTTGAGCACATGCAAGTTAACTTACCATTGTCAATTGTTTCAGCGAACTTTTCCAAGCCAATTAAAGCATTATTAGCGTTCAAAAATGGTATGTCATCGTCTATTTGCTTCATGCATTCTTCCGCCATTTGCATCGAACTGCTTACAGAAGACCACATAGATTCTAGCATAGTTGTGCCATTTTGAAGTCGCGTGACCGGTCTGACAGTTATAGTTAAATCAGAAATTTCCAGGGAACTATCATTAGTCATTAGTGCGTTCCATGGCACTACTACTGTCAAGCTTCCAATATGTCCACATACCACTTCGAAAGCCCAGCCCTGATCTTCAAACACTTCGTTAAATGCCTAGAGTAAACAGAAAAAAAGATAAACAAACACATCTATTATAATGGGAAACAAAATTCAAGTTTTTATACCATTCACAAAATGTATATTAATTTTATCATGCTAATCAAGAATATATTCGAGCTATGTTTAACAAGGTGACTGTATATATTTATGGAAAAATATTTATTTATTTATCTACATTTATATTGTCCCTTTCATAGTAGTCCTCCTCAGATACAATGCACATGTGCCAACGCTTTTTCCAATCTTCAAAGAACTTCTCACTTCTCTTGAGCTCCTCTAGCGATGCAGTTTTCATCAATCGTCACATAGGTTCTGAGAACAATAAAAATTAGCAGGGGGCCAAATCCGGTGAATATGGTGGCTGAGGCATGATTGTCGTGTTGTTTTTGAGCTCCTGAGTGATGCCCATGCGATGGTTCTCCTGATAAAAATTGAGAAGTTTGAACAAACTTCGCTGACACATGTTTAATACCGAAAACATCCGCAAAAATGTCATGACACGAGCCGACTGATATGCCAACATCAGCAACTTCTCTTATGGATTCTAAAAAACAATTTTCTTCACGGCTGCGTCGATTTCTTGTGTTGTTGATGTGCTGGGGCGTCCAGAGCGAGCATCTTCTCGGCCATCTTGGGAGAGTTTGTAAACGACAGTGTTAACATTTCAAGTGTTTTAGATAACTTGAACCCATTTTTCCCACACAAATTGGCTGCAAATTCTTTGCTCCATTTTTTATTATAATAGAAAATCGCCGAGCACAACAAAATACATGTAACCTTTTTATCTGTCAAAAACAAACTACGTATGCTATGTACTTGAAAATGTAAACATATGTTCACGATATGTTTACCGGTACAAGAACAACAACAAAATGTATAATTGAATCGTACTGGAACAAAAAAAAAATACTTGATTTTAAAAATTCTTTGTACCCTCTAGCTAATAAACCGCTATGGATCAACTTCAGACAAAATCGGACTTGGGGCCTCTTAAAATGGATAAAAACTAAATTTGGTTCCATGAATGGTTTAGGTGGAAAAGAAACATGAATGAATGAACACCAAATTCCGAAAAAAATCGGTTATATAATATGCGAATGTGGGGTATTCTTACATGTAAAAAAGCCAAATTTGGTTGGATTTGGATAAAACACAAACACAATAATATTTGGTCAACAGACATGGGACCCCCTAAAATGAATTCAAACCAAATTTGGTTTGTTTTGGCTGAAAAACAAACATTTTGTGTTCATTACGAAAAAATCGGATATATGGGGATAAAATTTGGTCAATAGACGTAAGGTGTCCTAAAATGAATACACACTGAATTTGGTTCGATTTGGATTAAAACATTTATGTTTGATTCATTCCGAAGAAATCAAATCTATGAGGGTTATATGATATAGTGAATTACATTTGGGGAGTTCATGTATATGCTTGTAATCCCCTATTGAATATCAAAAGAGCTACGAAATAAAAACACTGAAATTGTCGAATGGGGGCCACCCGAAAAAGTGTGTGTGTAAAAAAATAAATATTTATGGAAAATTAAAATGCAAATTTTAAGTTTTTATCACTTGTAGTTTCAAATATGTAGGTTTTCATACATCCGGGCAGACATGGTCGGAAACGTTTTTTTTCTGCCTGTTATATACGTTTCATAGTACAGAATTTGAGAATACATCCCGGAACTTTATAGCGCTCGAAATTAATGACAGTGAACCTTGAACGAGCAGCAATATAACGCGAATGGTCTGAGGACCTCCCCAAGATCTTGAACTTCCTAAAGAGTCTAGATTTGATATTTTTTATTTTAGACAACTGTGGAGTAAATCAAGGTGGCTTATTAAGGCTAACAAATCTACTGAGCAGAACAAAATCCTTAAAAATGGGATAAAGAATTTTGTAGAAGAAGTCTACCCCACTGTCTATATCTGTACAAGAGTACAAATATGACCAGTCTGATTGATGGATTACATCTTAACGATGTCTAATGGCTAATGATATCAACCTTTCTAACTGAATATGTTCTTCAGCAGATCTTCAGCAGCTTCTGCAGATCGACGCAACTCACTACAGTTTAACTACTCTTAAAGAGCGCTATAAGTATATTTCGAGCGCTATAAAGTATATTTGCATCCCTGTAGGGTAAAATTTTCTCAGGACCCAAAACAATTTTACTATTTTCTTAGTTCAAAACGAAAAACATCTGTCCGACCTTCTTCATTATTTTATATAAACACTAATACAGATCAAGGCATTGCTAATTTGTTTGCAGAGTTCTTTCAAACAACGTATTCCGTTCTTAAGTATCGGTCTGATCAGATATATCCTTTTACCTTACACAGATCTAATAACATCCCACCTCCCCTAGTTACGGAAAGCTTATTGCTTAATGAACTTAAGTCTATGAAAAATAACTTTTCCCTGGCAACGAGGGCGTTCCGGGGTGTATTCAAATTCTGCGCTAACGTGTTTTATTTGCCGATTTGATCTGTCTTTGAATTCTTCGTCTTTCCTGTTTTTTTCTGAAAGAAGTCGTTTATTATTCCTTTCCATAAAAAGGGGAATAAGAATGATGCCCAATCCTACAGAGGCGTATCAAAACTGTCTGATATTACTAAGCTATTAATAAAAAATATTAACTTCACAGTTACAACATTCTAGTGACTCTATAAACTCCGAGATATAGTTGTTTTTGAAGATAACTTTTTTATTGATTTGCAGGGGTAGGAGGCGGTGGGGCAAAATTTTAAAACAAACTTGATCTGACGCCCAAAAGGGAAGTCTACATACCTGGTAATTCGAGGTCTTATACTCTCCGAGATCTAGGTGTTAATATGGACGGACAGACGGTCAGATGGACATGGCTAGATCGACTCGGCTGGTGATGCTGATCAAGAATATATATACTTTATGGGGTCGGAGACGCTTTCTTTTGCCTGTTACACACATTTGCACGAATACAATATACTAGTTTACGAGTATAAAAAGAGGAAGTATGTGAAGATGGTTGTTGGGTCGATGAGTCACCCTATGAAGGGGATTGCTGCGTCGACGCGTCACTCTGATTCAGTTGAGTTTGAGATGCCAAAGTGTATACTGACTTCATCCACACGTACGACAGCATCCTGAGCAGCATTGACGAACTTTATGGGTCCTTTTTAGGCAAATTACACATAATTTAAGTCTTTTTGCCCCTTGAAACTGTAGGTGAGAGATTTGCAAACCTGGGGCAAAGGACTCGCTCGCTCACTTTCAATGAAAGGAAAAGCAATAAGGCATAAACAATTTACATTATCTTTTAGCTAGATGGGTTAGTATAGATGTTTTGTTAAAGGAAGTTATTAATAAAGATAAAGTTAAAGAGATTATTGTAGTTACAACAAAGGACACGAAAAGGTTCATGCAGGAGATAGTTTAAGTTACAGTGCTGAAGATAGACAGGAATATAATTTCTAGTAGTTCTACCAAGAAAAAACTAATTTGGCTAATTAAAGACGGCGAGTCAATATCACCATTAACCAGTTTATATATAAAGATAATATAAAGATTAAGTATAATTTCAAGAGATGGAAGGTTTATTAGCAGGAGAGTACTTGAATAGGAAAGGAGGGGATATTGGGGTCCCAATTCAACCCACTGAATAAGTTGGTCCAGCGAAGTATACAGTAGTTTAGTTATATAAGGATCATCAAATTCCATTGACTATCGCTTGATACCCAGGTACCCAGATGTAACCCTAAGGGGCTTAGAGTAAGAGTTAAAAAGAACTTACTAAGTTCTGAGATTAGGGTAGTCGGAGATCCACTTAAGAAGATTGGATGGGACGCCAAGAAGATTCAACTTATGAATAAGAAAACAGTGGTTTACAGAGGAAAATTCTAGTAAATTAGTGGTGGTAGTGGTTTTTCAAAAAACTTAGGAATAGCATACAGTTTTGTTATGCCTCTGTACGTTTGGGCATTACTCTTATTCTCCTTTTTATGGAGAGGAATAATAAACGACTTCTTTCAGCAAAACGGGATAGACGAAGAATTTAAAGACAGCTCAATTAGCTTCCAAATCGGCCTGGAAAACACGTCAGCGCAGAATACACGCCGGAACGCCATCAGGGCCAGGGAAAAAGTTATTCTTAATAGACTTAACTTCACTAAGCAATAAGCTTTCCGTAACTATGGGATATAGGATGTTATTAGACCTGAGTAAGCTAAAGGGATATATCTGATCAGACCGATACTTAAGAGAGGAATACATTTTTTGAAAGAACTCTGCAAACAAATTGATCTGTATTTGCTTTAGTATTTATATAAAACAATGAAGAAGGTAGGACAGATGTTTTACGTTTTGAATTAACAAAATTATAAAATTGTTCTGACAAAATTGAACCATGCAGCGATGCAAATATGCTTTATAGCACTCGGAATTATTGACAGTGAACCTTGGACGAGCAGCAATATAGCGCGAATAGTCAGAGGACCTTCCCGAGACTTTAAACTTCTTAAAGAGTCTATACTTGATATTTTTTAGATTAGACAACTGTGGAGTAAACCAAGGAGACTTATTACGCCAAACAGGACTACTGAACGGAACCAAATTCTTAAAAATGGAATAAAGAATTTTGTAAAACAAGCCTACCGCACTGTCCATATCTGTACAAGTATGTGTGCAAGTATGACCAGTCTGATTAAAGTATGGCATTGTTAAGGCTAGCGAAATTAGCTTTTCTAAATGAATATGTTCTAGCTGACAAGTTGGATGATGCAGATACAGCAGGAATAGGAATATAATAATAACGTGTAATGATTGGTGAAACGGCTCTTCAGGAAGCAAAAGCGGACTGACTCTAGAGACCATTTTAATGGAAGCAATATCAAATCAAGTTGATGATTCAATGAGTTTTTACAAAATTAAATTAAGGATTAAATTAAGGACAATTCAAGTAGGTCGTCAAAAAATTCGTGCTGCCTTGAAGGTATCAAACTGGGTGAGTCGATCACAGAGGACCACGTGACATCACAGATGTTGAAATCAGCAAAAACCAACAATTGATCAGTATCAGAAAGTATTAACGTAATCAATAGAATAGCATTAACATGATCCAAGTAAACAGAAATATAAGAACGTGGAGGAATGTAAGAGGCAGTGATAAAGACAGAAAAACATTTAAGAGGCACTATAGTACATATAAATTCAATTACGTTAGAAAAGTTAAGCAGAATTGGTTCCCATAGAAGGTCAGAATCAAGAGCAATCCATACACCACCACCCTGGCTGGAGGGACGATCAAATCTATAGGCAGTGTTATTTTATAATATATGTAAATATAAGCTACAAGTGAGCGTAAGCAATTGAGAGATAGTGGGCAACCAAAGACAATAGCTATAAGCATATGTTTACAAATTAGGAGAGTTCGTATAGCAGCATTACAACAAAAACAATTCGTCTGAATTTCTTTACTGCTGCGCTGCCTCGCCTCGTAGGGTAGCTCACAAAATATGAGTTTGTACAATGGCATAGTTGCCCGATCTGAATTAAATTTGGTCAGTTGATGTAGATGCCTCTATGACACAATTAACCCTTATATGGTTAAATTTCAATACAAAAAAATTTTTTGAAATAAAAACACTTAAGTGGACGTTGTGTTTTTATATGAGCTACCCTAAAAAGTGGGAGTGGCAGAAAAATAAAATAAATTTGATTTGCGTACATATATATATAAAATTCAATTCAAAATTTGAATTTTGAGAGCTTTAGTTCTTCTAATAGAAAATGCAAATAAACAAACGCCAATATTAAAAAAAAAACATTATAAGAACATTATAAAACATTATAAAATTCGACACGATCTCAGAAGTACGCAGCACTATTTGACTCTAATTGATTTACTATCGACAGGGACAGGGATAGGTCGACTTTTCTGTTGATGCAGATCAAGAAACGCTGTTACATACATTTGCACGAATACAATTTACTTTTAGACCCAAAATTAAAATTTGATTTACTTAAGGAATTTATTTAAGGAATGTGGTCCGACCCCTTTTGAAATACGCATAGTGCGTTTGGTGTCCACAATACAGAGTCACCAGGACCTCATTTAGTCGGTTCAAAAGAATTCTTGCTGTTTGCTCTCCGTGGGTAGAATTGGAATCCCAATTGTCCACTCTCTTGATATTCAAGAAGGCTTTTGTTAATAAGCCTGCCATCCTTAGAAACCCTTAGAATTATGCCTAATGTTAGCTGCATACATAAGTTTTTCTGTCCCTCGTAGAATTACTAGAATTTATGTTGCTATCTTTCTTCGGTACTGTAACTCAAACTATCTCTTGCATGAACCTTTTCGTGTTCTGTGTTTAATAATCTGTGAATAATAATCTCTTCATTTTTATATTTATTATTTAACACACTTAATACCTGTTACTCTCTTAACTCAAATAAAACATCTATACTAACGCACCTATCTAGTAGATAATGTAAATAGTTTATTGTTCGTGATCATTCTATTCATTGAGCGAGCGAGTCCGCGTTGTTTGCTTTTCATCTTCGCGATTCGTGTCTCATGCTATGCGGCAGCGCCTCTCGGGCAGTTGGTCGGGAGGCGATTGCTTTTAGCCTGAGTTTTGGTTGGTCACAGTCCCGTAATTATTGCATCTCAGTAGACCGTGAACAGCAAATGTGTTCTTTATGCACATTCTTTAATACAGTAGTGCATACAGCAATATAAATTGTATATAAATTGTGTAAATGAGCGAGGAGTTTTCTGCTCATTGCATTGGCCATGAATGAATTTCCGCCCCCACTCACTGCATTAGCTTAAGTAACTCTCATATTGTTTTGGCTGCGGATGCAAACAAAAAAAAAACAACATTGTAAATATATAACCAATCTAGATCAAATCTAGTCGGTGGGCGTGGGGCTACAGTGGATACAAAAGATACTAGACGAATATGTTTTAATTTGGATATAGTGTTCATTCCAGAAAAATCGGTTATTTGGAAGCTATATGATATAGTTGCCTGATTTTTATAAGATCAGGATGAGCAGGAAGCAGCAGAAATAAGCCTATGGTGAAAATTACAAGTAGATAGCTTCAAAACTGAGAGACTATTTTGCATAGAAACATACAGACACCCTCTTGTCACGCTGATCAAGAACATAAATACTTTATAGGGTCGGAAATGCTTCTATGGGTTACAAATATCGTGACAAAATTTGAATATCTTATACAAGGATACAAAACTTAGAGTCGAGTTACGATAAGAATTAAGGTTTCCAACTGTTACGGGATTTTTTTCGTGTGTACTTCCATCCATGGGTGATCTGTATAAAAAGATAACATGCTCATCCTCGAGAGAAGGATGAGAATTATGTGTGTATAAACATCACTTATGGTCTAAATGTGAATGTATGCTCTTATAAATTAAGATGTATGCGCACTTGTATAAATGTACCATAGCCACAGGTAGTAATCCAAAAATATTCAATTATTACAAATAAGACGCACATATTAAAAAATATATGTGTACAATACATTTCAGTGAGTTCTTACTTACGTTTACTTTTAGGGAAATATTTTCAACAACAGCTTTTCCGTTATAAAGATCGACTTTTAATTGTTCCAAATTAAGGTTGTTCTCAAAAAACTGTCCCAGATATCTCTGAAGTAGGTATCTGCAGGTCTTTGTTTTTAACCCATCCCAAAGATTAAACCAAGACATTGTACAACTACTTTGCTTTTTTAAAGATAAGTTAATTTCCTTTGTTATTGTTGTGTTTTTATTAGGGGTGCTACTTTCTAGTGCTGGCGAAAACATCGATGTTAAATCGATACATTGATGTCGTTAAAAATGTTTCAAACATCGATCTTTCCGATGTTCGATGTTTTTGAACATTTGTGTTTCACATCCACTGAACATGAAAAGTAGGTAAAATTGCCTAATAATGTAAGATATTCCGACTATAAGATACTCAGCATTATTTAATCTTCGATACACATAAGTGTAAGCACCACTTTTTGATTTTAATTTTTTTTTTGTGGTGGTGAGGTGCTCTCATACAAAATGTTATTTTTTTTTTTACCATTTTGCTTTCAATTATTATAAGAACGTAAAATCGACAGATTATTTGCTTAAACAAATATAAGCCGTGTTTCAAATAAATGTGTCAGAAATAGGGGGAGAGGGGGCATGGCAAAAATCTTAAACAAAAGAAACTTCATATAATGCCTCACTAGGGAAGTCAACTACCAAACAAATATGGTGCTCTTAGTTCTTATAGCCTCCGAGATCTAGGTGTTCTTATAGACGGACAGGGCTAGATCGACTTCATGCTGATCCATAATATATATATATATATATATATATATATATATATATATATATATATATATATATAAGTGTAAGCACCACTTTTTGATTTTAATTTTTTTTTTGTGGTGGTGAGGTGCTCTCATACAAAATGTTATTTTTTTTTACCATTTTGCTTTCAATTATTATAAGAACGTAAAATCGACAGATTATTTGCTTAAACAAATATAAGCCGTGTTTCAAATAAATGTGTCAGAAATAGGGGAGAAATAGGATAAATTATTCCTGCTCTTAGTTCGTAAGTTTTGCAATGTCCTCGGCGAGAGAATTGTCTTTTAGTTTATTCACAATATTAATTATATCGGAATCCTTGCGCTGTTCAGCCATCAACCAATCACTAGATATCTCTGCCAGATTAATTCTTTTTTCAGAAACTTTACGAGCATCAATTGCATCAGCAGATGGGAAATTTCTTGAAAAGAAATCAGCATGAGCCATTCGTTTGCCCTCTTTATACTGTAATTCAAACGAGAACGACTGTAAATAAGCCCACCATCTTTGTGCTCTGGGCGATAGGTCACGTTTATTTCTTGATGCTTTAAGCGAGTTGCAATCGGTAAAGACAACAAAATCTCTGCCCGTCAAGTAATGACGAAAATGCTTAATGGCCATGACAACCGCGAGAGTCTCCAATTCGTATGAATGGTATCCTGACTCAGCAGGTGAGGCGGCCTTACTGAAGAACTCAACTACATGGGGCTTGTCATCTATTCTATGCAACAAGATGGCACCGTATCCACGAGCACTTGCATCAGTATGCAACTCGATTGGATATTGCGGGTCAAAAATAACCAAAACTGGCTTCTGTGTAAGAACAGATATAACTTTTTGTCTTATTTCTTCATGTTCTGGCTTCCAAATAAACTCGTTCTTTTGCGATGTCAACAAATACAAAGGCTTCAAGAAACAAGAGAATCCTTGTATAAATTGCCGAAAGTAAGACGTAAGTCCAATAAATTGTCTTAAAGCAGAAACCGACTGAGGGGATGGTAAGGCAGTTAATGCAGAAATTTTTTGAGAATTTGGACGAATTTGACCTGCGCTCACTTCATATCCCAAATATTGAACAGTTGACTTCAGGAACGAACACTTTTTAATATTGAACAAAAACCCAGCTTTCGTGAGAACATCAAGAGTAACCTGTAGTCTTTCCAAAGCCTCACTTTTCGTTGCAGCCACCACTAACACGTCATCCATATAGACAACCACAAAAGTATTTGCCAGTTCTCCAAGTGTATGCATCACTGTACGCTGAAAAACTGAAGGTGCATTTTTCAGACCAAACGGCATTGACAATTCGTACTGGCCATCTGGGGTGACAAAAGCCGTACACTCTATTGATTCTTCATGCATTGGGATTTGGTAATATCCGCTTGCCATATCTAAACAAGTGAAATATTTAGCACCATGAAGTCTGGCTATCTGATCTGCTATCAGGGGTAAAGGATATCTATCTGAAACTGTGTTAGAATTCAATGCACGGTAATCAACACACAAACGATGAGAACCGTCTTTTTTGTTTACTAACATCATAGGACTTGCAAAGGGAGAACAGCTTGGCCTTATGACATTGCATTCCAAAAGCTCTCTAATCTTGTCGCGTACCAATTCTCTTTCATTTGAACTAAGCCTGTATGGTCTTCTTTGAACAATTTTTCTATTGTCTATTAATTTAATCTTCATTTCGCCTGTACTGACAGTAGATGAAGGAATTCCCTTTGTAAAAGATTTTGAATAGTTTTCCAATAAATTGTTTAATTTATCTCTATCTTCACCGACAAGATCAGTATTCAATTTAGAAAACACATCGTCATTTGAACAAAAGTTAACAGATTTTGATCTAACAATTTCAAATTTTCCGGGTGACATAATGACGTAAAACCCTTGCGACAGTATTTCTCTACCATTTTTTTCAAATATTCATCATTCAAAACATGGAATAACATTTCAATACAATGATTGTTAATTTGTACCTTGCAAAGTATTTGCAATGTACTACAAATGCTGTAATTTCCAATACCTTTCAACATTACTATATTCTTAATTATTTTACCAACTAACTTAGCACTTATCTTTTGTTTAACCAATGAACATTCCGCTCCAGAGTCAGTGCGATGCACTGCCTTTTATGTTGTTTTCGCTGTGCCTTCCTCCATGGCCACCGCCCCAAATGATTTTTTTTTTTTTCGAAAGTTTCTAATAGATCGGGTAAATCCTGCTGCGTCACATGGACCATATCGTTTAAAGTTACGCTGCACATTTTTGCGACGCTGCATTTACCGTACGTTCCTCGCACTAATACTAGCACACACTCGCACACTTTTTCTTTGCAAAGACAAAAACACCGACACGAAAAAAATGAAAAAAATAACAAACAAACAATAGATATAAACAAATTTGTATTTGTGTTGCTGTTATTGTTATTGCTTTGTGTGTCTGCTGCTGCTGCTTTTTTTTTTTTAACCACTTTCTTTGCTTTCTGCTTTATCGCTTTTTTTTCGTGTCGGTGTTTTTGTCTTTGCAAAGAAAAAGTGTGCGAGTGTGTGCTAGTATTAGTGCGAGGAACGTACGGTAATTGCAGCGTCGCAAAAATGTGCAGCGTAACTTTAAACGATATGGTCCATGTGACGCAGCAGGATTTACACGATCTATTAGAAACTTTCGAAAAAAAAAAAATCATTTGGGGCGGTGGCCATGGAGGAAGGCCAGCGATAACAACATAAAAGGCAGTGCATCGCACTGACTCTGGAGCGGAATGTTCATTGGTTAAACAAAAGATAAGTGCTAAGTTAGTTGGTAAAAGAATTAAGAATATAGTAATGTTGAAAGGTATTGGAAATTACAGCATTTGTAGTACATTGCAAATACTTTGCAAGGTACAAATTAACAATCATTGTATTGAAATGTTATTCCATGTTTTGAATGATGAATATTTGAAAAAATATGATATTTTGATTGGTAGAGAAATACTGTCGCAAGGATTTTACGTCATTATGTCACCCGGAAAATTTGAAATTGTTAGATCAAAATCTGTTAACTTTTGTTCAAATGACGATGTGTTTTCTAAATTGAAAACTGATCTTGTCGGTGAAGATAGAGATAAATTAAACAATTTATTGGAAAACTATTCAAAATCTTTTACAAAGGGAATTCCTTCATCTACTGTCAGTACAGGCGAAATGAAGATTAAATTAATAGACAATAGAAAAATTGTTCAAAGAAGACCATACAGGCTTAGTTCAAATGAAAGAGAATTGGTACGCGACAAGATTAAAGAGCTTTTGGAATGCAATGTCATAAGGCCAAGCTGTTCTCCCTTTGCAAGTCCTATGATGTTAGTAAACAAAAAAGACGGTTCTCATCGTTTGTGTGTTGATTACCGTGAATTGAATTCTAACACAGTTTCAGATAGATATCCTTTACCACTGATAGCAGATCAGATAGCCAGACTTCATGGTGCTAAATATTTCACTTGTTTAGATATGGCAAGCGGATATTACCAAATCCCATTGCATGAAGAATCAATAGAGTGTACGGCTTTTGTCACCCCAGATGGCCAGTACGAATTTTTGTCAATGCCGTTTGGTCTGAAAAATGCACCTTCAGTTTTTCAGCGTACAGTAATGCATACACTTGGAGAACTGACAAATACTTTTGTGGTTGTCTATATGGATGACGTGTTAGTGGTGGCTGCAACGAAAAGTGAGGCTTTGGAAAGACTACAGGTTACTCTTGATGTTCTCACGAAAGCTGGGTTTTTGTTCAATATTAAAAAGTGTTCGTTCCTGAAGTCAACTGTTCAATATTTGGGATATGAAGTGAGCGCAGGTCAAATTCGTCCAAATTCTCAAAAAATTTCTGCATTAACTGCCTTACCATCCCCTCAGTCGGTTTCTGCTTTAAAACAATTTATTGGACTTACGTCTTACTTTCGGCAATTTATACAAGGATTCTCTTGTTTCTTGAAGCCTTTGTATTTGTTGACATCGGAAAAGAACGAGTTTATTTGGAAGCCAGAACATGAAGAAATAAGACAAAAAGTTATATCTGTTCTTACACAGAAGCCAGTTTTGGTTATTTTTGACCCGCAATATCCAATCGAGTTGCATACTGATGCAAGTGCTCGTGGATACGGTGCCATCTTGTTGCATAGAATAGATGACAAGCCCCATGTAGTTGAGTTCTTCAGTAAGGCCGCCTCACCTGCTGAGTCAGGATACCATTCATACGAATTGGAGACTCTCGCGGTTGTCATGGCCATTAAGCATTTTCGTCATTACTTGACGGGCAGAGATTTTGTTGTCTTTACCGATTGCAACTCGCTTAAAGCATCAAGAAATAAACGTGACCTATCACCCTAGTGATTGGTTGATGGCTGAACAGCGCAAGGATTCCGATATAATTAATATTGTGAATAAACTAAAAGACAATTCTCTCGCCGAGGACATTACAAAAACTTACGAACTAAGAGCAGGAATAATTTATCGGAAAATACAGAGAAATGGTAGAACTCGATCTCTGCCAATTGTTCCAAGATGGTCCGTTATTAACCAAGTTCATGAGACAATAATGCATTTGGGTTGGAAAAAAACATTGGACAAAGCCTACGATTTTTACTGGTTTGAAAATATGATAAAATATGTAAGGAAATTTGTCGAAAACTGTATAGCTTGCAAGATGTCAAAGTCATCCTAAGGTAAAGTTCAGGCTAGACTTTTTCCAATACCAAAGGTCGACACACCTTGGCATACAATACACATAGACATAACGGGCAAGTTAAGTGGCAAGAGTGTTCAAAAAGAGTATGTTATTGTTCAAGTGGATGCTTTTACTAAATTTGTTTACTTAACACACACACTCAAGATTAATGCTGACAATTGCATAGGGGCTGTGACATCGGCTGTATCCTTGTTTGGAGTACCTAACCGCATAATAGCAGATCAGGGTAGGTGTTTTGCCAGCTCTAAATTTAGTGAATTCTGTTCTAAACAAAATATAAGTTTGCACTTAATTGCGACAGGTGCAAGTAGAGCTAACGGACAGGTAGAACGCATTATGAGCACTTTGAAAAACTTATTAACGGCAGTTGAAACTAGCAGCAGATCTTGGCAAGACGCATTGGGCGAGGTACAGTTAGCCTTAAATTGTACTGTAAGTCGAGTGACATATGCAAGCCCTTTGGAATTGTTCATTGGCAAGGTTGCTCGTCCGTTGGGGTTGCTTCCACCATGTGACGTGGCACTAGAAGTTGATTTGGCAGAATCAAGAGCTCGAGCAGTGCAAAATATATCAGCAGCGGCAGCATATAGCAAAGGGCAATTTGATAAAACTAAGGCTAAGGTTGTCGGGTATGACGTAGGAGAATGAAGAAAGAATGAAGAAAGGCATCAAACAAAGTTAAGTCCAAAGTATAGAGGACCTTTGCAAATTGTTCAAGTACTAGACGGAGATAGATATATCCTCAAGTCGTTGACAAATAATAGGAAGTGCAAGTATGCTCATGAAGATATAAGGAAATTGCCAGAGGGATATGTCCCAGATGATTTAGAAAGTTGTGATGAGGATTTGAATGATATTGAAAATAAAAATGTTGAAGGTATTGAAGTCACTAAAGAGAGTGAAAATGAAAATGTTGAAAATGTTGAAGTCACTAAAGAGAGTGAAAGTGAAAATGTTGAAGATGCTGAAGTCATTAAAGAGAGTGAAATACACCAGTAAGGGTGAGAAAAATATGTAATACTGTGGGTCAAAGAAAATGGCAGGGTACTCAGATCATAAAGCAAGCACAAGTGCAAAACATCCTAATGTCTGTTTTGATCATGGCGTGTGGGGCGTTTGATTGAGTGACCTCTAATGTTGCAGACAGTAATGAAATGATATGAAATGAGAGAATTATAAAAATAAAATAAATAAGTTGTAATTGAGAAACATAAGAAAAAGAAAATGTTAATGGTAAATTTTATTTGAGGATCTATAAATAAAATGATTTAAGAAGCTAAGCATTTTTTTTTTAGAATTACACGAGGTCGTGTTATAGTCAGGTTGGCCGTTTGGAAGCATAAGTAGTTTGAATATGCGGCGTGTGTGAATATATGTGAGAATTGTATTGAGTTTGTGTTAGTGCGTATTTGGGTATTTCACTAGGATCGCAGGTACATTGCCACATTGCATCACCCTATTCAGGTGTCCGTTTTGTTGCCTGCTCTACTATGTGTTTTAGGAAAGTCCCGTTTTAACGGGGCGACAGCGATTACAGCTGTAGCCGAGTGTGGTTCGTATTTATTTAACGGAAAGTCCCGTTTTGGCGGGGCGACAGCGTTTACAGCTGTCGCCGAGTGTGGTTCGGTACAAAAACCGAAGATCAAGGCTAGACACCAGTTAATTGTGTTACGGATCTCGGTGCGACCGAAACTCGCTGCGCCTAAAACGGTGGCAATGAACAGTAGAAATTATGTTGCTCCAACATATACTTTATATAGTCGCAACGCTTCCTTCTATGCGCTGCAAGCTTCCTGACAAAATGATTATACCATTTTGTGAATGTCTAAAAAAATAAGTATAAAAATAAAAAAAACTCTATCTTCGTAGCTTTCCATACTATTAAGTGGACGTGCCAAAATAGTGAAATAAACTTGATCTAAGTACATATTTATTGAAAATAAAAATACAAATTTGAAGCTTTTCTCTCTCAGGGACAGACGGGCATTGCTAAGTCGACTCGGATTGTCGTTCTGATATACCACAAACTTACCTTGTACCATAGGTACAGGGTATGAAAATCAACAAGAGTACGAGTATAAAGAGTGTTGCATGCTTTTGAGTGTGTCAAATTTAAAGTAATTTATGAGTACGACTATCGTATAGTCGGAATATCGACCATCGCGTTCTTACTTATCTGAATAACTTTTTCGTACTTTCTGTTTTGATTCATTGCATATGGCTTACATTTTCAGATCTGACTGGAGCAGAATTTCTTTTGTTAATTCCTATTAACACTTTTGTATTTTATGAGAAAACATTTAATAATACCCTTCCCTTAATAATTTTATAAATATAAATTTACAACCATTTCTTCTTACTTTCATTATATTTCATTCATTATAACAAATTTGAAAAAGTGCGCTGATGAATTGATATTATTGATGTTAAGATTCCGAAAACATGGACAAAATTGATGTCGCCAAAATCGATTTTTACTTTTATAATCGATTTGTTATATGATTTTAAATGATGCACGCAGCTTCGATAGCTTGTTCCAGTATATCATCAGTAAGAATCTTACGAAGGTGTGTTTATATGAATACGCCGAGTTAATATTAATATTTCAAGTCGACATTGACATTTAGGCTTCCTAATCCCTAAGATTTGAGTCTCCCAATCTCTCTCTTTATTTTATATTTTCATACTGCATAGAGGGGGCAAGCGAAGAAAGCCCGCAAGTTTTAGAACACTCCCCCATGACAGTTTCTCGTGCTTATAGAAGCCCCTAGAAGACCCCTAAAAGCAAAATATGGCAAGATGCGACCAAGAGGAAGCGCAGAAAACCCAGAGCTAGTAATAGCGGCAAGAGGAGATAGCAGTTACCCCGAGATACTGTGGTGATTGAAAGCTGAAGAAAAGCTTACTGAACAGTTACTCTGGAGGAAATGGCCAAAGCAGCTGAGACTGATTCTACATCCAAAGGGAAACCGACCGCCCGATTACCTTTCATTGTGGCATGGGATTGTTGGATACAGTGGGAAAGGTTCCTAAAAAAATAGTGTGTAACACACTACTGGTTGTGATAGAAGCAAAGGAGACGCCTTCGGACATGCAGTACGGGTTTCGAAATTCTCGTTTGACTGCAGATGCCCTGAAAATAGTCGTGCATATTGCAGCATGAGCGATTGAAGGCACTCGGTGGAGATGGGGAGAAAAGGAATACTGCCCTCTGGTTACACTCGATGTGTGCAATGCTTTCAGCTCTGCTCGCTGGTCACAAATCCTGAGGACGCTGAGGATAATAGCGAGCTATCTCGAAGAAGTACTCATCACAAGCAGAAAAGTTATGGCGTAAATGACTATCCAATAGGGTAACGTGACCATCACATCGAAGCCGGCTAGTAAATACCTGGTAGTTATGATAGACAATAATTTCAACTACCGCAGCCATATAGACTACGCCAGTCAAAAGGCATCGCGCATGCAATCTGCGCTCTTGTGAATGCTACCAAATCTCGGAGGACCCAGGTCTGTGAGGCGACTTCTGTGTGTAGGCCAATGCACTGAAAACCAAGGTGCTCAAACGGAATCTGTCAGCACCCCATCGACTTAGCGCCCTCCGAATTATATCGGGATTTCAAGCTATCTCTGAAGACACGGCATTGGTTCTCGCTCATATAATGCCGGTGGATATACTGGCAGGCGCAAAGCAGCGGGAGACGCAACCAATCCTCACAGCAGTCGGGTCTACGCCCCGAGATCGACGCGGGAATACTCTCGCCCAGCGACTGCTATCGCAGGAGTCTCCGACCTACATGCGCATCATGATTGTGCCCCTAAAGGAAACCAAGCTGAGCAGAAGTAACTACAAGTTTGTCTGGCAGGATCGTCATTGTGATGTGGAAGGAGGCCTCGCCTCCCTCCTGCACCAGTCTGACATCTTTAGACCGCTGACCATCCAAGGCGACGGCGAACAAATTTAAGCCTGGAAACAGAGCTGATAAATGTCTACATTCCTCCCAAAGCGGCCTGCCGCTCGGGCTACAAGCCCTCCATAGCCTGCCTATTGGTGGGAGAGCACCAAGTCTTTGTAGGTGACCTCAATGCCCGCCACGAGAGCTGGTACTCCGAGCATGGCAATGAAGCTCGAGGTTCAGAATTTGATAACCAGATAGAGGACTCAGTTTCTCCGCTATCAATTAAGACCACGCCACGCGCATCACATTATCTTGCCGTAGCTCGCCTGATCTAGCGATTGTCAGCCCTGAGCTCATTAACACTCATTAACACTCGCACTCAATTCGGATCACTTGCCGATCACAATCCGGGTTGGCAGCACTGCGGATTTCATCTTCAGTGAGAATGCACATACGTGCATACGCCAACTTGGGTAAGGCCGACTGGTTAAGGTACGAGGTCATCACGGGACTCAATTCGCTGTTCTGCATATCCCCCTCACAACAAATGAAGGAGAGAAGACTTTCAGTCGGGTGTTGTCACAAGCAAGGAAGCACTGTATAGCCGCATAGCAGTCCTGAGACCCGACTCCCCCAGAGGACTCCCAGAAATGGGTGCCCAGATTGGGTGCTTCGTGAATGACTGTTGAAAGGTTAAAACAACTGGAGGAGTCGGATAAAGGTTGTAAGCGTTTCAGGACGGTTAACTACGGTCATCTACAGGACCGTACAACGCTTGACTCCTCCAGATGTGCGGCCGCCTTCAACAGGCAGTTCAGGGAGCGCCCTCCGCAGCAAGACAAGTACAACGCTCTCTCCGCTCACTCCCAATAAATGACTTCCTCGTTGTCTATATGCGAGTTACATATTTATGCAGATGATGTCCAAATGTATGTGAGTCGTCCCATTAACCAAATAGATACATGTGTGAGTGTGAGTAATTGTGATTTGATGAATATTAGTAAATGGACAAAACAGAATGAGCTGGAAAATTACTATATGCAAAAACAAAGTATGTCCAAATAGCTTACAACAATTAACAATGAGCCTATCGCTTATGTCAAAAATGCTACTAATTTAGGAATTATAGTAAAGTTGGTAGAATGTATGGTGCACTCAGGCATTTCCTACTTACAAAACTTAAACCACTTATTGCCAAACATAGTTTACACCCTGACTTTTTTATGACATCGAAAATTTTAATAATTGTGACGCTTCAAGTTTAAAAGAAAGGTAAGAGTAGCACTAAACAGTGTAGCGAGATATGTTTACAACATAAATAGAACTGAACACTACTGAACTGAACTAAATGTATATTATCGCTTGGATTAAGTTCAGGCCCCTAACAAAATTATAGCAAGAAAATAAGAAAATAACTACCTAAATAAGGAAATCTTTTTTACCTCTTCGAGGAGAGCAAATAATATAGTATGTACTATATTTAAATTAGCTTGTTCTGAAAGGTATTTCTTCATATTGACTGCGGAATGACCTACCACACCATTTAAGCGAAACGCACTTCAGGAATAAGTAAAAAGCACACTTACAATCCTAAACTCTCTTTCGTTATAATTTAAGTAATAATTAATGAATTAAATATATTAGTATTAAGAATTAGTATTTAATAAAAAAATTTTTTTTTCACCACTTAAAGCATTTAATTAATTTTAATATAATTTTAATATAATAACATATCTTCTGTCTCTTATGTGTACTTGATAACACATTGTGACTAACGCAATAAATTGTAGCGCTAGGATAGAAAGCAATAATTAAATAAATAAAAATAATGGAAAAAAGATGCAATCATGAGTGTAGCGAGGGGGGCAACACATTCATCCAGCCCAGATTTATAACTCGACCAAACTTGTATATATCACATTTCAGTTCCATTACATTAAATGCGTTGGCACAGAAAACAAATGGCGTAGGAGTGAGTACTTTTCAGTTAAAGCACAGGAATTTTTATATTTAGTCACTTAATAATTGTGGTAGTATCTTAAATGTTTGTGACACAAATTGTGGGGACTCAGTGTAAGACGTGTGTTACGGTGACCTTATGGGTAGGCAATGTTATCACATTTCAAAAGCTGTGACATATAAAAAAACAATTTATTTTCATTGTAGCGAACAAAAAGAGTAACGTCTAAGGAAAAAATTCTGTTACATATATGTCAATTGCTGTAACATATTGAGAAAGGGTTATATAACATACTGTAAAGGTTTTATGGCAGTCGGTCTAATCGGTGCAGAGATATGACGAATTTTCATGGTTTTCTATATGAGAGGCCCTTTTTTTAAATGACCCTTGACCTTCCCTGACCAATATTAGTATACTGCCAAAAATTCATGACAATCTAAGCAAAGGTATGACGAATTTTTATTATCAAATACATTAGGTAGCGGGCCACGCCCATTTTTCCAAAACTTGTAGCCCTAAACCTTCACCTGGCTGGTTTTAGTATACATTAACACTATCGTACCGATTGGTATAATTGCTTAGGCGCCTATAAAGGACAGACAGGCAGACATTGATAATATAGCTGAAAAAAAGATTTTCTGAAGGAAACAGTTGCGCGTTGTATTTATTTTTATTTCATTCGTCATTCAAATTACTCTAGGCATTATATTGGCTCTACCATGTACAACTGCAACGATAGAGAGATTGTTCAGTAATCTCCTGGGCCTTACTCTATTAAAACGTTCACAACAAAATTATTACTTTGCTGAAATAGCAGACAATAAAAACAAATACGTCCACAGGTTCACATCACTTTGAAAGTAATAGTCGTATATAATGAAATGTGTGGATTAAAGATAATTTTTTAGTGCATCATAGTGTCCAAGACAAACTGCGTTTGCCGTTTTTTAACTTCTGACGTATTAACAACCATAAAAATTGCTTAAAAAAATGAACAAAAAAATACAAATCAGAAAAATGTCAAATGTACAAATATCAAATCAAAAGACCAAAGAATGTAAGTGATTGTGAAATGTCTACGGATTAGATCACGAACGACAGAAGCATTCGCAGACAGAAGATGACTATCCTTAATGGTTCTCTCAGTGATCATTCGGTGCAGGAAGGTTTTGGCTAGCTGAGCTTGAGCGCCCTGCAGAGCAGGACAAGAGTCGTCGTAAAATACAACGATATCTGATCTCACTCTCAGTTCATAACCTCCCCCCACCCCAGGACCTTTAGCCAAGATAAAGTCCGTTGCGCTATCAGAGCCGTCAAAAACCCCACAGCCGTAGGCCAAGATGGACTTGCGACCGTGATGCTCTAGCACGTAGGATGAAAAAGGAATAGATTACCTCACGTACCTTCTTATGCTATTCACCAAGACAGTGCACATACCGCATATGTGGAAGCTGGGCTAGATAATTCCCTTTCCCAAACCAGGGAAGCTTATACACATGGGCTGATCCTTTTGAACGGACTCAATGCGGTCCTTATGATTGATGCCTTGTATTGATGCGTACTCAAAATTAGGTCGGAACAGCGAAGTATACATTAGTTTAGTTATATAAGTTATCAAATTAGTTCGATCATCGCTTGATAAAAACCTAGAGCACCCACAGCCTTATTGACGGTAATTGAAATGTGTAAGTGGAATTTTATTTGAGGGTCTAAAAGAACACCCAAGTCATCAACTGAGTCGATCCGATCAAGGGGCATATCTTTGAGAAGGTACGATATCTGAAGCGGTATGCTATGACAAAACGACATTACTTTGCATTTAGAACAGTTGAGATTTAGTAAGTTGACCTGACAACACGATTGGAAAGAATCAAGGTCATCTTGCAGCCTGAAGTGGGAAGAAGAGTCGTTGAAGAACAAGCTAAGTTTAACGCCGACTTCGTACATAAGTACACGAGAGTGGGATGCAGTTCGTTGACAATTAAGGTGAAGAGCAGGGAACCGAGATGGCTAACCTGCGGCACCCCTGATGTAATCATAAGGAGTTATTAAAAAGAACTTACAGAGTTCTGAGATTAAGGTAGTCGGAGATCCACTCAAGAAGATGGGATGGGAAGCCAAGGTGAACTAACTTATGGCTAAGTAAACCGTGGCTTACCGCGTCAAATGCTTTGCTGAAGTCAGTGTAAATAACATCAGATCAGACATTTTATTCTTAAATCCTTGTATTAAATAAGTAGGAAATACTAGAAAACTAGTGGTGGTAGACCTACGCTTCATAAACCCATGCTGAGCAGATAAAATTATAGAACCACAAGATTGTTGTAACTGTGAAGTCAATATTTTTTTAAAAAACTTAGGAATGGCAGACAGTTTTGATATGCCTCTGTAGTCTTGGGCATCCGACTTAATGCCCTTTTTATGGAGGGGAATAATAAACGACTCCTTCCAGAGAGAAGGGAAAGACAAAGAGTTTAAAGATAGATCAAAAAGCTTTAAAATCGGCTTACATAGCGCGTCAGCGCAGAATCTGAGAATACACCGAGGAACACCATCAGGACCAGGAAAAAAGTTAGACTTAATAGACTTAAGTTCATTAAGCAATAAGCTTTTAGTGACTAGGGGAGTTGGGATGTTATTAGACCTGTGATAAGGGTATATCTGAGCAGACCGATACTTAAGAGAGGAATAAATTGCTTGAAAGAACTCTGCAATCAAGTTGGCAATGCCTTGATCTGTATTTGCTTTAGTATTTATATAAAACAATGAAAAAGGAAGGAAAGATGTTTTACGTTTTGAACTAACAAAATTATAAAATTGTTTTGTTTAATGAGAAAATTTAACCCTACAGCGATGCAAATATGTCGTATAGCTCTCGGAATTAATGACAGTGAACCTTGAACGAGCAGCAATATAGCGCGAATAGTCAGAGGACCTCCCGAGACTTTGAACTTCTTAAAGACTTGATATTGTTTAGATTAGACAACTGTGGAGTAAACCAACTAGGCTTATTAAGCTTAAGGACTACCTCTAGAGACCATTGAAATGGAAGCGTCAGAAGCAAATATCAAATCAAGTAATCAAGTTAACAAATTCGTGTTGCTTTGAAGGTATAGAACTGAGGTCGATCACAGAGGACTCATAAATTCAATAACGTTAGGAATATTAAGCAGAATTGGTTCAGACAGAAAGACGGAATCAACAGCAATCAGTACGCCACCACATTGGCGGGAGGGACGAGGACATCTATAGTCGGTATAATTATTAGGAAAAATTGCAGAGTCTAAGAAATCGGGTGTTAACCAAGTAAAGTAAAATTTAAAATATGACAATCAAAAGATTGGCTTTCAGTGTAAAGTTTAGAGAGTTTAGATTTAAGGCCTCTAACATTCGAAGAAAAAACATAGGCGGAAACATCTTCTGATATGGAATCTATGGCTAGTCTAAAAATAAATAAATAAACTTCGACAATGAGCGCAATTTCCGACATTTGCGCAGACGATTAACCTTCAATTTTCGTGTCATCCACCCTCTCCAGAATGGCCGGAGGGCCCATCCCCATTAAAGCGTCTACATTAGGTAGCCGCTGTACGGGCTGGGGACTGTAACTATCAAACGGAATAGGAGTACGAAAGCACAGGGTTTTTCTGCTCTATAACGATAGGGTCGATAGAGTCTTTATCTAGACCAGATCTACCCAGATCATTTACTTTCTTGCACTTAAGAGACTCCATATTAAAAGATGTGAAATTTGCTGCGAGCGTCGACAATGACGAATTTAATTGATGAAAGTCAACGTTGAGAGCATTAAAGTCTTAATTTGCGTTCCTTAAGACTCGCCTTCAGCAGGATGACACAACTCGCTTGTAAATCTCAACCAGTGATTATTTGTGAAATAATCGCTAACACGGTCACTGATTTTGGCACATTTGAAATGAATGGTGTTACGACAGAGCCAACAAAAAACATAGGCTCGAAAGAATCAGCCTTGAAAGGGCACCTTTTTATGTAGCAGCCAGCCATTGGAATTGGGAAAAAAATGGGAATGATAAAAATTTTAAATTTCTCACTAAGTAGCTGGTAGCAGTAAACGCACGACACAATAACAAGCAAACGATAAAATTTCTGAATGGGTGTGTAGCTGATTTTGGCACATTTGAAATGAATGGTGTTACGACAGAGCCAACAAAAAACATAGGCTCGAAAGAATCAGCCTTGAAAGGGCACCTTTTTATGTAGCAGCCAGCCATTGGAATTGGGAAAAAAATGGGAATGATAAAAATTTTTAATTTCTCACTAAGTAGCTGGTAGCAGTAAACGCACGACACAATAACAAGCAAACGATAAAATTTCTGAATGGGTGTGTAGCTGGCAGTAGTGTAACAGCAGCAATGTAACTGTTTTCAAACGACACAACGCAAACGCAAATGCAAAACAATAACAAAATATGACTAGCTGGACTGACAGTCTAAAATAGAATAAGCTTACCAATAGTCACAGAAGCAAAAAAACAACAATGCAGAGCGCAAAGAGCTTAAAAGAAACTGCTACACTTGTATGCTTATTCTTTTAGCTCAGCTTTTGGTGTAACTTGCACAATAATAAAAATATTAAAAAATTAAAACAATTAAATCAGATTAATCAAGTGCACTTAAGGGCTTACGTTAAAATAGAAACCGAAATTAACCACAGTAAAAGAACAAAACTTGGACACAACTTAATATTTGATACACGAACGCAGCAAAATTAACACATAACGGGAGATTGAATGAAAGCAAGCGTCTTGTGCGAAAGTTAGAGACTGATTGAGTCTTCAGTAATTCAAAAATTCGCAGCAACTATTAAGTTGCAACGTTCAGTTGTCAATAAAAGTTACTTGCTTTTTTTTTTTTGTGGCAAGTTTCTTTATTTACAATCTGTCCTATTATGTGGACAATCAGTAAAATGTATGGAATTTACATTAAGAATTACAGTATATTAACTTGTGTCGAGTTGTTGAGGAGGGGTGATAAGCAGGTGATGGGGTGAGTTGGTTAGGGGATGAGGGGAGTTCAGCGTCCACGGTGAGGCAGATCTAGCGGGTGGTGCCTTTTGAGTCTCCGGATGGTGGTGCTGTTGTCCAACAGATTGATGGCCAGGGGGTTGGTGTGCCTATCGAGACGGGCGATGTGGGATCTGCTGAACCTGGCGATCTCCTCATGCACCCATGGGACGCCAAGCTCTTGATGGATTTCGGCTTTTCATGTTAGTAAATTGGCGTTCGACAAGACCCTTAGAGCTTTATTTTGGAACCTTTGTATCACGCTGAGATTCGAGCCGCTAGCAGTACCCCATATGGGGATCCCATAGGTCCACATAGGATTCAATAGTGCCTTGTAAATGAGCAGTTTCACCCTTAGCCTGAGACCTTTTCCCAATGAGCCAAAGATGCTTCTTCAGCCTGACGTTCATCTGTGCCAATAAAGGTTACTGATGAGCAGAATCGGCTTCTCCGAAACGCAGCAAACTGCCTATCGTCTAAAGAACTATTAAATTCGGTTACTAATTGTCGATTGCTGTTACATAGTGAGAAGCAGCTCTTATTAAGTCTAACTTGACTACTGTGCGAAACAAAATGCTGAAAAATGGAATGAAAAATTTTTTATAAGAAGTCTACCGCACGGTTATTATCTGTGCAAGTGCACATATATGACCAGTCTGCTTTAAGAATAACTTCGTTAAGGGTAAAGAAATCAACCTATTTAAATGAACATGTTCTAGCCGACAAGTTGGAAGACGCAGGAACCGCAGGAATAGATATATGTATGGTAAAGTGTAATGAAGGACGAAATGGGTCTTCAGGAAGCAAAAGAGGACTATCTCTTGGAATCACTGAAATGGAACTGACTGAAACAAAAATCAAGAAAGTAGGCGGCGATTTAATGAGTTGACTACAAAATTGTCCATTGTACATTGTCCACAATACAAAACTGCATTTAGTCTGTTGAAAAGAAACCAAATGCGTAGGGCGACCGCGTATTGCCTTCTAGCGGCCATTCATTGACAGCAAATATAGCAACTATATTAATATATTAGAAATATTAAAAGATCGCAAATATCGATATCATTTGGCATATATCCGATATCCATATATTCGATATGCATCTTCTTCTTGTTCTCGACCACTACGCTTGTCTTAGCCTTCCGCATATAAGTTGTATTATTAAGTTTTTATTAAAAGTGAATAAATTAAGTGAATAATTTAAGTGAATAAATACAAGAAACTATATATATAATATATAATCTGCATAGTGGTGACCCAGAACTTTGCGTAATCTCATAATTACAATTATTCGACAGCGGAGCACCCATATGGCATGCGAATAAACACACACATGCTTACAAAACTGCATCTGTGTTAGTGAATTTCACAACAAATAGAAATTACTACTTGCGCTTACTGAAACCTAAACGCCTTACTTTCGAAAATAATGCTATAAATAAATTAATTATCTGAGGAAATCCGCAATGTGAAAGTTAACCTGGAGGCATTACAAACAGTAGCTCTAAATGTACCGATGTTCCAATGACTATCATTAATGCAGACTTCCTGACACTCGCTCTTTGACTTTCACTCAAGACAGTTGCTTTTTCAATCTCCCGTATTCTGCTAATTTTTTGTGTATCTAATTTTAAGTCGTATTCAAGTTTTTTTTGTTGTGATTAATTTCGGTTTCAATTTTAACGCAAACATTTAAGTGCACTTTATAAAACGGCTTTAAAATGTTCTTTTTATTGTGCAAATTAAACCAAAAGCTGAGCTATAAGCATACAAGTGCAGCAGCTTATGTTAATGTCTTTGCGCTCTCTATGTTGTGTTTCTTTTTGCTTCTGTGTCTGCTTGTGCTATTTTTAGACTCTCAGTCTTGCTAGTAATATTTTGTTATTGTTTTGCATTTGCGTTTGCGTTGTGTCGTTTGAAAACAGTTACATTGCTGCCAAAATCAAATGTGCCAAAATCAGTGACCGTGTTAGCGATTATTTCACAAATAATCGCGGTTTGAAATGTACAAGCGAGTTACGTCGACCTGATGAAGTCAAGTTGCGTTCGTTCTTAAGGAGCGCAGGGGAAGGCTACAGTGCTCTCTACGTCGGCTTTTTAGCAATTAAATACGCCATTCTCGGCGCTTGCAGCAAATTTCACATCTTATAATATGGAGTCTTTTAAGCGCAAGAAAGTAAATGATATGGGTAGATATGGTCTCTATAAAGACTCTATCGACCCTGTCGTTACAGAGCCGAAAACCCCTGTGCCAACTTCTAGATATTCTTTCTTTCGTACTCCTAGTACCCTCGATAGTTACAGTTCCCAGCCCATACAGCGGCTGCCTAATGCGGACGCTTTAATGGGGATGGGCACTCCGGGAAATCTCAAGAGTGTGAATAACCCAAACATTGAAGGTTCCTCGTCTGTGCAAAGGTCGGAAATTGCTCCCCCTGTCGAACTTTCCATTGTCGCTCCCTCAGTATCGTTGACTTTTTCCTACAGCAGCATACACACTGCTGTGGCTGCTCTGGTTAGATCTCTTATCGGCATTCCAAAGCCGGAGTTGGTCTTTATTTCTCTACTAGCCGTAGATTCTACATCAGAAGCCTATGTACAGGCCAAAACTAGTTTACATAGTTCGAGGATTAAGGAAGAAAAGTTTAGGTTTAATGTTGCGCGCAATATAGCTTCTTTTTAAGATAGGTGTTCCGGACGACTGTTTTGACACAATCTGTCATCCTTTTTCTTGCCTACCAAAATGTTAAAGGCTTTAAATCTAAACTCTATAAGCTTTACACTGATAGCTTATCTTTTGATTTTTATATATTAATATTTGCTGAAACTTGATTAAAACCCGATATCAGAGACACTGCGCAATATATCCTTTGATCGTCCCTCCCGCCAGGGTAGTGGCGTACTGATTGCTTAATTTTCTTAACGCAATTGAATTTATAAGTATTAAAGTATCTCTTAAATTATTTTCTGTCTTTATCACAGCCTCTTACATTCCTCCACGTTCTGATATTTTGGATACTTTCTGATACTGATGGATTGTTGATTTTTGGTGATTTCAACATCTGTGTCCTCTGTGATAGACTCAGAAGGTTTAAGACCTTCAAGCAACACGAACATATTCATTTAGAAATGCTGATTTTACCCTTAACGATGTCATCCTTCAATCAGACTGGTTATTATTCCTCTCTATAAAAAGGGGAATACGACTGAAACATAGTTTTATGGCATATCCAAAGCTTTTTGAAAAATATTAACTTCACAGTTACTACACTCTTGTGGTTCTATAATTTCCTCTGTTTTCCATGGGTTCATGAAGCGTAGGTCTACCACCACTAATTTTCTAGAATTTTCTTCTTTTGTAATTCAAGGATTTAAGAATATTATGCAAGCTGGCGTCCTTTACACTGACTTCAGCCAAGCATTTGACTCGGTCAATCACTGTTTACTTATTCATAAGCTGAATCTTCTTGGCTTCCCATCGAACCTTCTTAAATGTATTCCGATTACCTTAATCTCAGAACTCAGTAAGTTATTTTTAATGACTCTTACTCTAAGCCCGTTAGGGTTACAACAGAGGGTACCGCAGGGTAGCAACCTCGGTCCCCATCCCATTCTCTATCCCTTCCCTATCCCATTCTTGTGAACTTATGTACGCCGATGACATTATTCTAAGATTGTCCTTCTACGACTCTTCCGCCCACTTTTGGCTGCAAGATGACCTTGATTCTTTCCAGTCGTGGTGTCAGGTCAACTTACTTTAGTATACAGTTTCAGACATGAAATCTCAACTGTTCTAACAGAACTGGAGAACTGCGGAGAACTGGCAGGCCTGCGGAGAAATGAGCGCGAGCGGCGCTCCACTATGGTTTTTTTTTTCCGTTTTTTTTGGCATAAACTCTAATTTAAAACCAATTGAATTGAAATATAGTTTGAATACATATTTTAGGCTCCCAAGATGACCTACCAAGTTTCCAATAATTTGGGGCACTATTTCATATAGCTGCCATATAAGCGATCTGTCCGACAGGCAACAAGGCTTTATTAAACATTTTTGTTTTTTATTTTCTATTATATTTAATCAAAAAAAAAAACAATAACTATTATTCAAATTCTCTTTTTAGTATTCATCTCCATTATTAGTGCTTCATTCTGAAAGAAAAGATACATTTAACAACATTTTAAATAGGTTTGGTTATGTTATTTACTATAGAAGTTACTCAATTTTCTTCAAGTTCAAAGTATTCATCTTCTGAAGCAATAACCTCAAGTCCATCCAGTTCGTCATAATCTTCGTCGGACGAGTTCTGTGTGGAATCTGGATCATCATTTTCACATTGAATTTCTAAATGTGGTGCTTGTAGTAGAGATATAGCTTCTGCTGGTATAGTTTTCTTTTTGATTGTATTTTTTCGTTCTTTTAAATAGGTACTGGACAGCAACGGATCAGAAGTATCCATTGATCTATTGAAAACGTCTGTAATATTGGCTAATGATATGTGATCCAAAAGATTTTGCAATGATACAAGTGCCTTATTTTCAAAATATTCAATTCCTTTTGGCCTGAGTTTTAATTTGGAACTAAGTACGTGTATATTTATATATTGTCTTTTTGTGAATCCATTTTCCATTAAAAATGCAAGCGCACTGTCAGCTGACATTTGTTTGGGCTCATCCGCAAAAAGCTTCTTTTTTATTTCATTAATACTCTCACAACTCGCAGCTGCTTTTAAAACAACAGTCAAGTCTTCTTCGTTAGATTTTTTAGCTGAAACTGTGGCAGCATGTATGAGTAAGGGAGATAAGTTGTTATTCTCCTCTGAAAGTTCCGCGGCTAATTTTCTTTTTAGACGAGGACCAGCGCTTTCGTAATCACATTTTGGGCGACCCACTTTATTTGCCAATGCATAATGACCAGTGATTTCTATGAATAGGCTTTTCCCAAGCCAATTTGCGTGCTTTCTCTTAAATCTTTCTACAGTTGAATTACATTTAGGCAAGTGTTTTTTTAAATAATCAACCAGCTCAGCACGACTGAACACATATGGTACTAGAAAAATTTGATTTTTTCGAAAACGTGTGGATTCGGACAAAAAGGATTAGTTTCTCATTAATCTGCACAATTTGGTTAATAGTTTATCACTTACAACATTTTGCAACGCTTTGCCATGCAAAAGTACTGATCCACGAAACACAACTAGACTTGTTAAGCTCGTTCTAAAAATACACATAAACAAAACACGGTACAATTGGACAAAAACATATAACAACGACAAAAACATTGGTAAACTATAGTTTAACATACCTGGACAATTGTTTTCCATATTTATTCACTTCACGTTTGTGTAAACTTTCGCCAGAGCAAACAATCAAAGTCGCAAAATTTTGGATTATGTGGCGCAAAATCTTCTGCGAAGCAGTGCTTTATGACCGTAACACAGAAGGAAAGCCCCGCCTCTGCCAAATAATATATAAATACATAGCTTATAGTTTTAGTTTTTAATTGCAGCAGTAGGAAACAAAAGCATTATGAAACAAAAGAAAAGTTAATAAAAACTTTCAATTGTGATTTGTCTTGATGTTGTTGAATGTCGCGTGCCTCCATTTAACCTTTCACCTCCACTTACAGTTGGACTATTGCAAAATGGCTTCTAAGCGATATGTACATTATTTAAAAATGTAAGCATCCTACGTATTTCGTTTAACCTGTGTGTTGATCCTAAGTTAGTCAAAAATCGGGACAAAGAGTTATATATGTTGGAGCATTGCCACCGTTTTAGGCGCAGCGAGTTTCGATATCACCGAGATCCGTCACACAACTAACTCGTGTCTTCGCTCGAACTCTGGTTTTTATATCGAACCACACTCGGCGACAGCTGTAAACGCTGTCGCCCCGCCAAAACAGGACTTTCCGTTAAATAAATACGAACCATACTCGGCGACAGCTGTAAATGCTGTCGCCCCGTTAAAACGGGACTTTCCGTTAGATGAGTACGAACCGTACTCGGCGACAGCTGCAAACGCTGTCGCCCCGTTGAAACGGGACTTTCCTAAGACACATAGTAGAGCAGGCAACAAAACGGACTCATGAATAGGCTGATGCCATTGCATCATTTAGCAATGTACCTGCGATCCTGGTGGAATACCCAAATACGCACTAACACAAACTCAATATAATTCTCACATGTATTCACACACGCTGCATATTCAAACTACTTATGCTTCCACACGGCCAACCTGACCATAACACGACCTCGTGTAATTCTAAAAAAAAAATGCTTAGCTTCTTAATTCATTTTATTTATAGATCCTCAAATAAAATTTAACATTAACATTTCCTTTTTCTTATGTTTCTCGATTACAACTTATTTATTTTATTTTTATAATTCTCTCATTTCATATCATTTCATTACTGTCTTCAACATTAGAGGTCACTCAATCAAAAGCCCCACACGCCATGATCAAAACAGACATTAGGATGTTTTGCACTTGTGCTTGCTTTATGATCTGAGTACCATGCCATTTTCATTGGCCCACAGAGGTCACTCAATCAAAAGCCCCACACGCCATGATCAAAACAGACATTAGAATGTTTTGCACTTGTGCTTGCTTTATGATCTGAGTACCATGCCATTTTCTTTGGCCCACAGAGGTCACTCAATCAAAAGCCCCACACGCCATGATCAAAACAGACATTAGAATGTTTTGCACTTGTGCTTGCTTTATGATCTGAAAACCATGCCATTTTCTTTGGCCCACAGAGGTCACTCAATCAAAAGCCCCACACGCCATGATCAAAACAGACATTAGAATGTTTTGCACTTGTGCTTGCTTTATGATCTGAGTACCATGCCATTTTCTTTGGCCCACAGTGTTACATTACTGTCTTCAACATTTTCATTTTCACTCTCTTCAGTGACTTCAACATTTTCAACATTTTCATTTTCACTCTCTTTAGTGACTTCAACATTTTCAACATTTTCATTTTCACTCTTTAGTGACTTCAACATTTTCAACATTTTCATTTTCACTCTCTTTAGTGACTTCAATACCTTCAACATTTTTATTTTCAATATCATTCAAATCCTCATCACAACTTTCTAAATCATCTGGGACATATCCCTCTGGCAATTTCCTTATATCTTCATGAGCATACTTGCACTTCCTATTATTTGTCAACGACTTGAGGATATATCTATCTCCGTCTAGTACTTGAACAATTTGCAAAGGTCCTCTATACTTTGGACTTAACTTTGTTTGATGCCTTTCTTCATTCTTTAACAACACAAAGTCTCCTACGTCAAACCCAACAACCTTAGCCTTAGTTTTATCAAATTGCCCTTTGCTATATGCTGCCGCTGCTGATATATTTTGCACTGCGCGAGCTCTTGATTCTGCCAAATCAACTTCTAGTGCCACGTCACATGGTGGAAGCAACCCCAACGGACGAGCAACCTTGCCAATGAACAATTCCAAAGGGCTTGCCTTTGTCACTCGACTTACAGTACAATTTAAGGCTAACTGTACCTCGCCCAATGCGTCTTGCCAAGATCTGCTGCTAGTTTCAACTGCCGTTAATAAATTTTTCAAAGTGCTCATAATGCGTTCTACCTGTCCGTTAGCTCTACTTGCACCTGTCGCAATTAAGTGCAAACTTATATTTTGTTTAGAACAGAATTCACTAAATTTAGAGCTGGCAAAACACCTACCCTGATCTGCTATTATGCGGTTAGGTACTCCAAACAAGGATACAGCCGATGTCACAGCCCCTATGCAATTGTCAGCATCAATCTTGAGTGTGTGTGTTAAGTAAACAAATTTAGTAAAAGCATCCACTTGAACAATAACATACTATTTTTGAACACTCTTGCCACTTAACTTGCCCGTTATGTCTATGTGTATTGTATGCCAAGGTTCTGTAAAAGAACAGATATAACTTTTTGTCTTATTTCCTCATTTCTGGCTTCCAAATAAACTCGTTCTTTTCCGATGTCAACAAATACAAAGGCTTCAAGAAACAAGAGAATCCTTGTATAAATTGCCGAAAGTAAGACGCAAGTCCAATAAATTGTCTTAAAGCAGAAACCGACTGAGGAGTTGGTAAGGCAGTTAATGCAGAAATTTTTTTGAAAATTTGGACGAATTAGACATGCGCTCACTTCATATCCCAAATATTGAACAGTTGACTTCAGGAACGAACACTTTTTAATATTGAACAAAAACCCAGCTTTCGTGAGAACATCAAGAGTAACCTGTAGTCTTTCCAAAGCCTCACTTTTCGTTGCAGCCACCACTAACACGTCATTCATATAGACAACCACAAAAGTATTTGCCAGTTCTCCAAGTATGCATCACTGTACGCTGAAAAACTGAAGGTGCATTTTTCAGACCAAACGGCATTGACAAAAATTCGTACTGGCCATCTGGGGTGACAAAAGCCGTACACTCTATTGATTCTTCATGCAATGGGATTTGGTAATATCCGCTTGCCATATCTAAACAAGTGAAATATTTAGCACCATGAAGTCTGGCTATCTGATCTGCTATCAGGGGTAAAGGATATCTATCTGCAACTGTGTTAGAACTCAATTCACGGTAATCAACACACAAACGATGAGAACCGTCTTTTTTGTTTACTAACATCATAGGACTTGCAAAGGGAGAACAGCTTGGCCTTATGACATTGCATTCCAAAAGCTCTTTAATCTTGTCGCGTACCAATTCTCTTTCATTTGAACTAAGCCTGTATGGTCTTCTTTGAACAATTTTTCTATTGTCTATTAATTTAATCTTCATTTCGCCTGTACTGACAGTAGATGAAGGAATTCCCTTTGTAAAAGATATTGAATAGTTTTCCAATAAATTGTTTAATTTATCTCTATCTTCACCGACAAGATCAGTATTCAATTTAGAAAACACCGTCATTTGAACAAAAGTTAACAGATTTTGATCTAACAATTTAAAATTTTCCGGGTGACATAATGACGTAAAATCCTTGCGACAGTATTTCTCTACCAATCAATATATCATTTTTTTTTTCAAATATTCGTCATTCAAAACATGGAATAACATTTCAATACAATGATTGTTAATTTGTACCTTGCAAAGTATTTGCAATGTACTACAAATGCTGTAATTTCCAATACCTTTCAACATTACTGTATTCTTAATTCTTTTACCAACTAACTTAGCACTTATCTTTTGTTTAACCAATGAACATTCCGCTCCAGAGTCACTGCGACGCACTGCCTTTTATGTTGTTTTCGCTGTGCCTTCCTCCATGGCCACCGCCTCAAATGATTTTTTTTTTTTTTTTGCGAAAGTTTCTAATAGATCGTGTAAATCCTGCTGCGCCACATGGACCATATCGTTTAAAGTTACGCTGCACATTTTTGCGACGCTGCATTTACCGTACGTTCCTCGCACTAATACTAGCACACACACGCACACTTTTTCTTTGCAAAGACAAAAACACCGACACGAAAAAAATAACAAACAAACAATAGATTTAAACAAATTTGTATTTGTGTTGCTGTTATTGTTATTGCTTTGTGTGTCTGCTGCTGCTGCGTATTTTTTTTTTAAACCACTTTCTTTGCTTTCTGCTTTATCGTTTTTTTTTTTTTTCGTCCTTTGTTTTGTCAACGCCTATTTAGGCTAAGCACGACGCGTCACCAAAAAGCCGCATTTGGTTTGTGTTTATTTGCAATTGATTATATATCTCAACTTTGTGTTTGCAATATCAATTGCACGTATCAGGAGCGAGCCCGATCCCACTTCTGATGTTGGAGCATTGCCACCGTTTTAGGCGCAGCGAGTTTCGATATCACCGAGATCCGTCACACAACTAACTCGTGTCTTCGCTCGAACTCTGGTTTTTATATCGAACCACACTCGGCGACAGCTGTAAACGCTGTCGCCCCGCCAAAACAGGACTTTCCGTTAAATAAATACGAACCATACTCGGCGACAGCTGTAAACGCTGTCGCCCCGTTAAAACGGGACTTTCCGTTAGATGAGTACGAACCGTACTCGGCGACAGCTGCAAACGCTGTCGCCCCGTTGAAACGGGACTTTCCTAAGACACATAGTAGAGCAGGCAACAAAACGGACTCATGAATAGGCTGATGCCATTGCATCATTTAGCAATGTACCTGCGATCCTGGTGGAATACCCAAATACGCACTAACACAAACTCAATACAATTCTCACATGTATTCACACACGCCGCATATTCAAACTACTTATGCTTCCACATATATATTTAGCCTATCAAAATGGACATTCGCTGGCAATGCCTTCGTATGTGTTGTTGTTGGATGAGCGTGCTTGATTGCGAAGACGAAGAAGAAGAAGTCGAAACTGAAATGCTCAATACAGCGCTATTTATCAATAAATCGGGTTTATTACACCACTACATAGCTTTTCATCTTCCCCTGTCCGAAATTAGGATATTAAACATGATTCCAAAACAGTGATCGATGTGTTAATCGATTGATTTTTTTACAAACGATATATATCGATGTATCACCTCTCCACCTTCTGCTGAGCGACATTAATAAGAAACACAACAGTTTAAGCTTAAATAAATATAAAAACGATTTATTGCTGGGTGCCTTTATATCCTTATCGGTCGCAGCCGTAAATGTACAATTTGAGTCTCCCACTCTAGGTCCCTGACGTAATCTCGCCGCAATCGGGAAATTCGAGCGTTCACGCACCCGAAAATATGCTGCCTAGGCATCGTTCTTTCTGTCTGACGGCTAGCGACCTGGATACCTAGTGCTCCGCACTTCTACTCCCTGGGTTTTTCCTAACTCTCACACGACTATGGCCGTTACCGCTCCTTTTCCAAAGGTCCTGCATACTCTCCGGGTCCTGATCCGTACCACTGTTTCACTTTTGATTCCGATTGATTGTCCAGTTGCTCTGCAGCTTTTCCTTTTATTGAAATTATGCCTGCCTCGATCGGCTGCTGCAGAGAAACGGTATGTTGTCAATAATCCATCATGAAATGCAGCTTCTTCAACGCAATTCGAACTCCATATAACGGACACTTTAAGCCTTGCTTGTTACCCAATTTGGGTCTTCACACGTTTAACATAGTAAAGGGCGGCTGCGTTGCAGGTCTTGCAGACTACGAAGGTACCGGCTTTTACATATAGAGAGCAATAGCAATGTATAACATTAGAGGATCAGAAAGCTGTCTGCATATTTATTTATTTATCGGCAATGGTATGTTAATTTTGGCCATACTCACATCACTGTAGATAAAAATAAATATAATGGCTTGGCAGAAAAAGCTCTACTAGCACCACTAATGATGGGATATAAGTCGGTATGCAGAGAGCTAATTACCAGGATGGGCTCATGGCTTCCATAATTTGAGAAACACTGACGTAGATGAAAATGCGATTAGTTCCTAGTGAATCTACGGGGAATGATACAATTTAGACAAGCTCAGGAGATTCAATTGTACCTTTAATCAGTTGGTACACAAACTTCACACCGTGACAGACCTTGCGATTTAATAGCGAAAACAGATCAAGTAGCTTAAATCTACTAGAGTAGGATGCAAGTCGCGGGTTTAGATCCCAACTTACATCACGAAGAGTAAACAAAAGAAATTGTTTTTGAACAGATTCTATGTGGTCCTTTAATATAGGGTACTGCGGACTTCAGACGAGAGATACATAAAGGATTTTCGTCGTGTACGGATCATTAAGTTCTTTGGACCATCTCTTAATGAATCTTAAGACACTCTCTTAAGACTTTGTTAACGATAGTGGTGATAGTGATAGTACATTCTGAAATATAAGTTGGGAGCAAATAAGCACCACTTACTCATCATATTGATGTTTTGCTGTAACAGATGATGAAAGCAGTTTTTATCAGACGTCACACAAAGTTTTACATCGTCAGAATACATTAGAACTTTTGAAAATTTCTCAGCTTATGGGAGATAATTTATGTATGAGAAGCTTGAACAGAAGAGGACCCAAATGTCTCCCCTGTGGTACACCGGATGTGTAACACTAATCTTTTTTGAGAGTATTCGTCGAAAAAGCACCCTCTGCGATCTATTCTGAAATTAGTCGGAGATAGGGTAGCAGTGGATGAAATCCAAGAAAGTTCAGATTACGAAGAAGTGTAGATCGGTGTAGATCACATCCATCTGATTTTTTTTTTGTATGAAGCCGTCAAGCAAATTTGTAGAAGTTGAGCGGCGTTTCATAGGGCCATCTGATTTTTTTTTTTTGTATGAAGCCGTCAAGCAAATTTGTAGAAGTTGAGCCGCGTTTCATAGGGCCATCTTGATGAGAACAAATCAACGATCTACATATATGTTAAAAGTGCTCAGTTTCTTACATTTTTACATTATTTTATGAACGGCAGGTAAATTGAATATTGTCACGATAATTCTCAACCTCTGATTTACAGCCTTTTTTTGTAAAGTGGTATTAAAAACATTTTTCAGACTTTGGAAAGGATTCCGATTTTAAAGACATATTGAAAAGCATATGAATTGTGACAGCCAAAGATTTGTAACAGTATTTCAGTACGCAGTCGGGTATACATTCAGGTAGGAGAGAAAATACGCTTAACAGCTTTAATGCTTTAAGCTACATGGTCAAGACTGAGAATGGGAAAAGATGTCACAAGACTCATTTATAGTGTATGGATAGGGTTTACTACTGCCATAATATTCTCTAGAGTGAAAGAGGGGCGCCAATATTTCTTCAATTTTCATAAGCACAAGTGTACGAAGTAAATTTGGCACTAACTAATGCGTACTCTAAAAAGCCAGAATCCAGCAAAGAGCTTTTGAAATTTCTTAACAGTCTACATTTGATACTTTTATACTCGCTCTCTAGTGGAATAAGCGAGCATACTGGATTCGTGCAAATGTATGCAACGGGCAAAAGATAGCGTTTCCTACTCCATATAATATATATATTCTTGATCAGCATCAACAGCCGAGTCGATCTAGCCATGTCCGTCTGCCCGTCCGTATGAACACCTAGATCCCGGAGACTATGTAGACTCCCCTTGTGAGGCGTCAGATCAAGTTTGTTTTTAAATTTTGCCACGAACCCTCCCGCCCCCGCAAACCTTATCTTCCACAAATTTTAACGCGTTTAGTTTAAACTCGGTTTGTATATGTATACGCACATAATCTACCAATTTACCGAGTTTTGTTAAGGTCGGATAATAATTTTAGACAAAATTGTAAAAGAAACACTGTATAAAAACAACCCACCCCAAATAAATGCAGAGTATGAGTATCTTATAGTTGAAACATCGACTATAGCGCTCTTACTTGTTCAAATGTAATGTTCATATTTATGCAAAAGATGTTCAGTTATATGTTAGTCATCCTTTGTGATACCCTTGATACCACTGAACTACCAAAACTTAAAATGAATGGAACATGTTTATTAGAATATGTTTACCAAGCCAACAACTTAGGTTTCACTTTTAATAAAACATTAACTTTGAATGATCATGCATACAGATTGGTTGGATTTCTTCGGAATCACAACTTAGTAAAAAATGTTGTGACTCTTGAAATTATGTTACTGTTGACTAGAACTTTCCTGACATCTGTTCTCTTTTATGGTGTTGAATTATTTAGTAGCTCTGATGCAAGAAGAAAGTAAAAACTTCAAGCGGCCTTCAAGCAGCAGAACCGATAATATCTCAGATGTTTGCATACACATCTTCGATTTGCCACGGCAAACACGGATGAATTTTAAGGCTTTAACATTACTGCACAAAATAATGTGGATGCAGGAACACTCATATCTGTATGATAGGTTAAAATTTAGCGCCTCGACAAGAACAAATAGCATAATGTGCTCAAGATATAGGCTAGCAATCTCAGAAAAAACTTTTTTATAAACACTGTTTGTACTTGGAAGCGGCTGCCACATGAATTTAATACTATAAGGGGAAGAACGCAATTTAAGAAACAGGCTAGATAAATCAAAAATAATAATAACAGAATAAGTATAGGAATACACAATTTACAATTAAAAAAAAAGGATATGTATGGTATTTAAGCTTTTATTTATATACATTTTAATTTTATTGTTCTTAGTATTTCTAATTATAACTAGTAAATGCAATCGAATGTTTAAACAAAGTGTGACTCGCGCAATAAATTATAAGTTAAATGTACTTGTAGCGTTAGGATGATAAACATAAATAAATAAAACAACAACGACAACAGCTGAAGCAAGCTTTTATCCTCGTCATGTAATATGAAATCAAATTATGAGCGAGTTGCAAATATTTGCTTTGATATTCTACAGTGTAAATTATTACAACTGTACCAAAATGTCTTACGTTGCCCATTGCGTTTATTAATTTTTGTATTTCACCCTAAATACGAGCAACGTCTGCTCGGTAGAAAGATGACCCATTTAAATCAATTATGTCAGTTATTTCAACATAATTTTTACATGTCATTCAAATGAGCAGAGAATGTTTGACAAATTGTTTAAGATAGCACCCTAATAGTTTTAATAAATTTTTCATAGTGATACCGCAAATGAAGAAGGCAAAATAACTTTACTAACCAATATTTTCAATGACGTTCTCTTTTTTTTTTGCACGATGCATGTACATGTTGCAATATAAAAGCCCAAAAGTGCACAGCACTATCAAATATAACATACCGGTGTGTCGCCGGTTTTGCCGACAATTGCTTTTGAAATCAAACAAATCAAATGTCGGTGTTACACAAATGTCGGAAATTTCAGCTAAAACAGTTGATTTGTAAATTATTGATAGAATCGAACGCACAGATAACAATTGAGTGTTTGTTATCAATTAATTTAATGTTTATACTGAAATATTAAGAGTATGGCATCTGCTATTAAGCCGTAAATACATTTTAAATTTATTTTATATGTTTTCGTACAATTTTTTATGATAAATATTAACAAATACTCGTACTTTTCATATTCTTTATTTATTTTATATTCGGCATACTCGAAATTATGCAACACTCTGATTTTTACACTCATACTCTAGTAAAATTTTAATCCGCTCCGCATTTAGAAACTCGGTTTGTATAGATCGGACAATAATTGTAGACAAAAAGTGTGCAACACTTTCGAGTGTGTCGAATATAAAATAAAGAGTACGAGCATTTTATAGTATTTACTTTTTATTTTTTTGGGGTGTGGTGCCAAATTTAAAAAAAAAAACGCATTCTGACACTAGAAGGGGAGTCTACATTTTGGTGACTCTAACTTTTGTAGTCTCCGAGATTTGGATCTACGGACGTACAGACGGGTCGGAAACGCTTCCTTTTGCATGTTACATACATTTGCACGACTACAATATAATCCTTTACTCTGCTAAAGTACGATTATAAAAAATAAACAGGAATTTTTTTTTAACTAATTAAATAAATATTTTAATTATAAAAAATATATTTTTGTTGTGCTTTCATTCCTTGTTGGCTTAAAATTTTACAAAAATTAATAAATTAGTCAAATGGAGGTTTTTTTTGGAGTAATTAATTTCGTTACGCTAGATTAGCCAAACGCCCACTGTGCGGCCGACCGAATCCATGCATCAAATCAACATTTATACACACAGTTTAGGATCCCAGGAGTAATTGGGTTCATCGATGGGAAACATATCAAAATAGTTCAGCCGTCTGACAACGTAAATAACTATTTTAGCTCAAACACAAGACTCAGAAAATAAACAACTTTCTAATTGATGATGACGGCAACAAGGCGCCACATTTCCACTTACCCACCCACTGTGGCGCCGCGACGCAAGTCACAAGACGGCAAAGACCCTAGCACGATTTTTCGCATGTGGCTGCGCTGTCAACGTTTATTTTATGCCTATATATATAAATTCTTTTTGAAAGTTGCCCACCCCTGTCATAAAGGACAATCAAGGTCACCGATAGCCCCCTTTTCTAATATAAAACTTTATCTGTACAAACACTGCACTGTGCTATGCCTGGGTTTATTGGCGGGCGTATCAATTTCAATTTCTCTGCGTCGTATCAGCAAGAGAATACTCAAGTTGCATATAACTTCCCCTTTATTGTAAACTTCCTTGCCTACAGCTTCAGTTTATTGCCTACACACTGTTGATCTTCTGTCTCTTAACCATCTCTCCACTGCAGTATCTGGCACTTAAGCTTCTCTCTATGCGCTGGCAATTTGCTGTCCAATTTAAAATTTGTGGAAGATATAAAGTTTTGAGGTTTGCCAGGGTGGGAGGGGGCTTGGCAAATTTTAAAAATAAACTTGATCTGCCGCCCCACAATGTGAGTCTACATACCAAATTGGGTCTCTCTAGCTTTTACAGTCTCCGTGATTTAAATGCTCATACGGACGGATATGGCTACAATATACTCGTTTACTCTACTAGAGTACGAGTATAAAAAAACATCTATCCTACCTTTTTCACTATTTTATGTAAACACTAAAGCAAGTATAGATCAAGGCATTGCCAATTTTTTTGCAGAGTTATTTCAAACAACATATTCCTATCTTAAGTATCGGGCTGATCAGGTATACCCTTATAGCTTATACAAGTCTAATAATGTCCCCTCTCCCTTAGTCACTGAAAGCTTATTGCTTAATGAACTAAGGTCTATTAAGCATAACTTACTTCCTGGTCCTGATGGTGTTCCGGGGTCTATTATCAGATTCTGCGCTGGTGCGCTTTGTAAGCCGATTTGGAAATTTTTTGATCTATCTTTTAATTCTTCATCTTCTCTCTAGAAAGAGTCGTTTATTATACCTCTCCATAAAAAGGGGAATAAGACTGATGCCCAAAACTATAGAGGAATATCAAAACTGTCTGCTATTCCTAAGTTTTTTGGAAAAAATATTAACTTCACAGTTACAAGACTATTGTGGTATAATTTCATCTGCTCAGCATGGGTTTATGAAGCGTAGGTCTACCACCACTAATTTACTAGAACTTTCGTCTTTTGTAATACAAGAATTTAAGAATAAACTGCAAACTGACGGCATTTACACTGACTTCAGCAAAGCATTTGACTCGGTAAATCCCTGTTACTTATTCATAAGTTAGATCCCCTTGGTTTCCCATCCCATCTCCTTAAGTGGATCTCCGACTACCTTAATCTCAGAACTCAGAAAGTTCTTTTTAATAACTCTTACTCTAAGCCCCTTACGGTTACATCAGGGGTACCGCAGGGTAGCCACCTTGGTCCCCTGCGCTGCACCTGAATTATCAACGAGGTGCCTCATGTTCTATCCCACTCTCTTATACCTTTGTTCGCAAACGACGTTAAGCTTTGCTTGTCCTTCAACGACTCATCTTCCCATTTCAGGCTGCAAGATGACCTTGATTCTTTCCAATTGTGGTGTCAGGTCAACTTATTAAATCTCAACTGTTCTAAATGCAAAGTTATGTCGTTTTGTCGTAGCATACCACTTCACTTAGCATACACACTTCAATTACCGTCAATAAGACTGTGCGTGTTCTGGGTTTTATCAAGCGATGGTCGAAGGAATTTAATGATCATTATATAACCAAACTACTGTTTACTTCTCTTGTCCGACCTATTTTAGAGTACGCATCGTGTGTCTGGTGTCCACAATACAGGAATAACAGGACCGCATTGAGTCTGTTCAACAGAAATTTTTACTTTTTGCTCTCCGTGGGTTGAATTGGGACACTAATAACCCCTCCATTCATATTCAAGTAGGCTCCTGCTAATAAACCTTCCATCTCTTGAATGGTGATATTGACTCGCCGTCCTCAATTAGCCAAATCAGTTTTTGTGTTCCTCGTAGAATTACTAGAAATTATGTTCTTATCTATCTTTAGCACTTTAATTTAAACTATCTCCTGCATGAACCTTTTCGTGTCCTTTCTTCTAACTATAATAATTTATTTAATCTTATCTCTAATAATAACTCCCTTAACTCAAACAAAACATTTATACTAAAGCATCTAGCTAGTAGATAATGTATATTGTTTATGGTTTGTAGTTTCCTACTTTCATTGAAGGTGAGCGATTCGTATCGCGGCTGCGCCCCTCCGCCGATTGGGCGGGAGGTGGAAGCTTCTAGCCTGGGCTTCGCGCGTAACAAGCCCCGTGGCTTGGTATCGTGGGTCCACTTGAACGTGCAGCGCATTATCGTGTATTATCACCATCAATGATTCCCCATTGTGGAACTCAGACGAAATATGACGATTCTTCTTAAATACCAAAGAAAGAGAAACCGTATTTTAATAGAGACATAGAAATTCAAACTTATATGAATGACTTAGATAATGTTCTTAGTACTTCAAGGAGTATGAACTAGTCAGTTGTCTAATGATGATATTTCCACAGCAAACCATGACTTAGGAAAGGAAAGTAAAGAAAAAATCGCAAAAAAGAGAAGATCTAATTCAAATTCAAATACATTTGATCAATCATTAAAAAAAAAAACAATTTTAACTCGTGTACAAAAAAGTAAAAAACAAAAAAGAAAAGAAGAATATATATCCAATCTCAAATCCGAGCAAATCTGGTCGGTGGGCGTGGGGCTACAGTGGATTTAAGGGATGTAAGACGAATTTGTTTTGATTCATTTTAGCTCTGTAGCTTTTAAGACATTTGAGACTTTTGGCATTTCATCAATATACTTTAACAATTAGTTCCAAATAATTTAAAAGGACTCCTGTTGATATACACAGATATAATAAAACCTCGCTGTGCTGGCGACGAAAGAGCTCGATGTCTTCGTGTGTTATGGTATAACGGAAAAGACTCAATTAAAAACTTTCGACGTGTTGAATATTATCCATTTGCAAGCTGTCGTCTAAGAAATATTTCCATTTTAATGACTGATTCAAGTGGAGCTAAGATAACATATTTCTAACTCTGCATTTTAAAATAATAAAGAAATACTATAAATATGAGCAGCAATAATATTTTTAATGCAGAGTTAAATAGCCAACATGAATAAAATTTATCACGTAATAACTGATTCAAGTGGAGCTAAGATATCATTTCTCGGTCCAGACCAACCTATATTTCTAACTTTGCATTAAAACAAATAAAGAAATACTATAAATATGAGCAGCAATAATATTTTTAATGAAGAGTTAAAATAGCCAACATGGAGAAAGTTTACCATGATTATTATCTTAATCAGTGTGGAAGTGAATTAAGTCACATTGGATCACTTTATGTAGCTCCAAGAATTATTCAGCAAGGGAGAGGAATGGGGAATTTCTTAACAATTATATAAAACCCCTTTTACTCCCTGGTTTAAGTGCTGTAAAAGAGCTGGCTGTTGAAACAGGATAAGCGGTAATAAACGATTGTGGTAGAAAACCATTGCAGAACATACTACAATAACAGAGGAAAATTGATTTTCAAAATTTATCAAATAAAGTAATTAATAAGATGACACGATTCCAAAATGGAGGTGGACGTAAGCATATAAGGAAGTGTGCTAAAAGAACACAAACTCATTAAAAATTTAGTCGAGGAAGGGAACAATCCAAATAGCGACGCGCAAAAAAGGACAATAAAATTGTATCATTTAAAGATAGATTTTCCAATTACCAAGTCGAAATGAATGAAATGTGGAATGTATGAAAAGTGAACTTGATTTGTTTGCACCACATCCTACGCAAAGCAACATTTTGAAAACTGAAGAAGTAACATACAATCCAATTGTTTATTTAGAAGGAACAAGTTCAATTAAATTTATCTGTTTAGGAAATGGAGAGACGTACAGAGACTTATCAAGTGTATAACTGACACTAGTGGTACAAATTAAGGATAATACAAATAATGATATTACTGACATCTCTGTTGGTGTCTTGAATAATGAATTACACTCATTACATTAATACATTTGTGATAATAATTATAATTATCGCTCGTATTTATAAACATTGGAGTTATTGGAGCTGTTTGGCAAAGTTCATGGTGATATATTCAATCAGACTAAACTATTAATAAACAACGTAGACTTAAGGATAACATTTAATATTGAGAAATCAGCATTTTATTTGTTGCAGACGGACACGGAATCAACGCTGAATATACTTGAGGCTCAACTTTTCATGAACCATTAACTATCAACCTCAGCATACTTTTAGCTCACCATCAGAGTGAACTGCAAAGCTCTTGCATTCTTATGCAATGGTAAAAAACAGAGCGTATTCAGGGAATCGGTCCATTCAACTTTGAACATTTTAAATTTCAACGATTTAATCTACTTGTAAATGGCGTGCAAGTACCATCACAAGACTTCGAGATTGATTACAAAAATAATGAAAATATTCTCAATGCTGGAGGTTACAATTTGCTATTTAGAGCTATATGATATAGCTCATATTGGTAGGTACATGTTATATTTCTTCGATCTTAATTAGAACAGGCCAGCGGACGAAGGGTGTCCTAAAATGGACACAAACCGAATTTGGTTTGATTTGGAAGCAACACACGAAAGTTATGCTCCTAAGTTTTTATTCCGGAACAATCGGTTATATGGGAGAAAAAAAGTATCTGGTAAATGTAGCTATGTAGCTTTCAAGACTTCTGATAACTTTGTGTTACAACAGACGGACAGTCGCACAGACGGGCATGGTTATATCGATTAAGTAATAAATAAAATGGCTTCTATGGTAAGGGTAAGGGTGATGCTTAAGTATTGACCAAAGTAACATCCTCGAACGTGAACATTTGAGAAGGTGTACAGGTACCATGATGCTTTTCAACGTTAAAGATAATAAAGAACCCGACCATTCATAAAAACCAATGATTCGGGAATGATTTGTGTTAAATAAAACAAGTAAGAACGCTATAGTCCACATACCGACTATAAGGTACTCGTACTCAGCATTTATCCAATATTCGACACGCCAAAAGTATGAACACAATTTTTTTTGGGTGGGATGTTCAATCATACAAAATGTTTTTTTTTACGATTTTGTCTACAATTGTTATCCAATCTTAACAAAACTTGGCAAATCGGTGGGTTATGTGCTTATACATATACTAAATTAAATCGTTAAAATTTTTGGAAGATATAAAGCTTTTTGGTTTGCGGAGGTGGTCGGGGGCATGGCAAAATTTAAGAACAAACTTGATCTGACTCCCCACAAAGGGAGCCTACATACCAAATTGGGTATCTATAGCTCTTAAAATCTCCGATGTTCATGCGGACGGACGGATAGACGGACACAAGGACTTGGCTTGATCCTGATCAAGAATGTATATACTTTATGGTTAGACGCTTCCTTCTGCCTGTTACATACATTTTCACGAATACAATTTACTCTATTAGAGTATAAAAACGGAGCGGATGACGAATTTTAGGAGTTAATTAAAGTCATTGCACATTTTTTTAATTTTAACCAATGGGTGATTAGCGCAGGTTAGTATATACGTATGTTTATGTGCTAGACAAGGGTACCCTAATATGAAGGATTTCATTTGTGAAAGAAATTACAGATTTTAAGGAATTTATTTGTGCAGTATAAACCATAAACTCAGCGCTGTCAGCTCAGAGGCTTCTAGCAATTCTAATTGAAAGCTTGGAAGAGACATATTTGGGACTGTTCATGAACTCCAGAAAAGTTATAGCAGCGGAATGTGATTGAGTTTATATCAAGATATCAGTTTCTACAAGAAAAAAAATAGCGTCAACAATGCTGTAAAATAATCAAAGTTAGACCTATATCGCCCAGAAACAATCCATTAGAGAAGTGTCTTTTGAAGAGTTGGACAAGCAGAATCTTGTTTAATCTGACCAACGAAGAGAAGTTCAAAGAAAGTCCTAGCTCCAATTAGCATATCGATCTTTTGGGGCTTAAAGAAGTGTGGATCCGCCAATTGCAGGTTCTTTGGGATTTTCCAGCCAGTGACATCATTGTCTGATTCGGTTGATACCCAGAAATAGATTTGAGGACCCATAAATCGACGGGGAACTCGCGACTTCACCACGGTGTGTACGTTTTTCTTAACTTGAGATTTGGATTCACCAATGCCAAGTAAGCTGATAGTGTATGCTTCTCTACTCAATTGCAAAATTTGAGCAATGTCACAAAATTCATTTATGAAGCAGAATCGACCAAAGCTCGAGCCAAAACAAAATCACCTGACTTTGTTTTGATGGTCGCGATGGAAGTTGCAAGGATTACGTTATCCGAAACATTCGCATGCATGGCATGGTTGATCTCAGCGGAGGAATCAGGAGGTGTTGGTAACGCTAAACCAGAGTTAGCGACAGAATATTTGTGTAGCAAAGAATGGGAGCGATTGCAAACACGATACTTGTTCTCTTACATTTGACAACAGTGTGAGCCTTTTGAAGACAGTTGATGCGTAAGAGAGATGTATTACTCAACCCACTATTGTACTGATAGTGCGGCTTATAAAGAACAACTGGAAATAGAATGGTTTCGACGTTGCAATAAACACATTTTGGGACCTTCTGAACGCTTTTTCACTTTGGTGCAGAACACCAAAATGAGTTTCGATTGCTATCATTTGCGGCCTTTGCAGTTTCACACTCATTCCACATTGGAATACTTGTGTAACTAAGTTGCTCTTCCAATTTTCGTTTGGTTACTGGGTAAACTTCGTTCATAACGAGGTGAATGAGAATGACATTTGAAACTTTTCGATTATGCCCAATCGAGAGCAAATATCCATAAACAACAGACAGAGTATCAATCACAAGCCTTAGCAAAGTAGCTGAAGGATGTGAAATCTTAGGCACGTATTAAAGAATACTAATAGGTCAATTCGAGAAGCGAAAGGCAGCGCGCGCTTTGTTGGGAGAAAATGCAAAACGAATATGCCTCAATCTAACCAATTTTGTAAGGTAGTGCGCGCCACTTGACAACAGCTAGAATTAAGCGTGCGATCAAAGCAAACAGATAATTGCCGCAAATAATGGCAATGCACAGGTCAATGCAATACAAAATGGGAATGGAAGATAACTGTTCACACTTATTTTAATATTTTATTTGTTAATATGTTATTAATATATTACACATATATATTACACATAAATATATCGAGCAGTAAATATAAACAAAGCGGTCCAAATGGTTTTATATGTAAAAAAAAGTATATACGTGTGTATGCATGCAGTGTTAAATATCTATGTCTATATCTCGTTCTCTGACTTTCACTCAAGACGGTTGCTTTTGCCTATCTCCGTATTGTGCTAATTTTTTGCGTTCGTATATCAAATTTTAACTTGGGTCCACGTTTTCTTTCATTGTGCTTAATTTCAGTTTCGGGTTTACCGCAAACCTTTAAGTGCACTTGAGTAAAATGCTTTACATTGTTTTCTTTTTACTGTGCAAATAAAACCAAAAGCTGAGCTATAAGCATAAGCATAAAAGTACAACAATTCTAATATTCTCTTTGTACTGTATGTTGTTTTTATTTTTGCTTGCGTGTCTGCTTGTAAGCTTATGTTATTTTTAAGCTCTCGGTCTTGCTTGTCATTTTTGTTTTGTGTTTAGTTATTCGCTGCATTGCGTTTGCGTTGTGTCACTTCAAATATTGCGTGAAGAGGTATGAGCCATTGCTCGTTGAAGAAGACATTATGTTCCTTGAACTTTCTTCGAGTTCAATCTGATGAAAGCTTGACATTAAGTCAAGAAATGAAATATATTTAGCTCAACCCAGATGATATAAAATATCATCAATTCTAATTCGTGGAAATTTGTCGCACAAGAGTTTTTGAATAGATTTGGCGATAGTCAATTACTAATCGCCATTTTTTCTATTCTGTTGTACTCAGGCACAGACGGTCGACCTTTTTGTTAGAGGTCAATTTTTTAATCTGTTTTTGTATCTCTTCGGTTCGGCTATGCGGGCTTTGATAATTTTTAAAATACATACACCGGTTCATTCTTCTTGAGTCTCAAGTTTTGTTTGTACAAATTATTTTTTGTGATTGATTCCGTGTCAAGTCCGCATAGATTCCTATATTTGGTGCATAAATTCACTTATTCTTATTTGAATTATGGCGGAAAACTTTTAGGTATCTGAGCTATCAAAATTTTTCTCTTATTTCTGTATTAGTTTGAATCTTGAACAGTATCAACAGCCGAGTCGACCTAGCCATGTCCGTCTGTATGAACATCTAGATCTCGGGACTATAAGAGCTAGAGTCAGCATATTTGTTATGTAGACTCCCCCAGTGAGGCGTCAGATCATTTGTTTTAAAATTTTTCCAAGCCCCCTCCTTTCTCTGCAAATCGATGAAAATATTATATTTCCCACATTTTTTAACAAAAACATTTAGTATGAGAGAATAGTGCTGGAGAAAAATCGATCGATGGTGCTCAAAATTTTTTTCTACTATTTTTCCGATGTTCAATGATATTTAACTTATGCTTTACCATCACTGACAGACAAAAAAGCGGGATACAAAAGTAAATATTAGTAAATAAATGAAAATATATTGATTTTTTAGAAGGATATTGCTGTTGGCAAAGGTAATTGTTGCAGTCCTAGTTGCATTTATAATGCATTTGTATGTGCTTATATGCAGATTGGAATAATGCGAACTCGAGTGAGATGGACATGGATAGCGAACCCGAAAAAGAACTTCCTGTTAAGCAGGCAAAGTATGGAAAATAGTATGGACCGCGACTAAGGTCAAAATATGCATGGACATAGAGAAACAACAACGGCAGCACCGGCAGAACATCAGCAACAACAGCAGCAACGGCAGTAACAACCACAATGACAGCTACAGCAGCAACGGCAGTAACAACGATAATAATAATAACAGCAGAAGCAACAAATTACAAAAAAAAAAAAAACGCAGTGAGTGAGGTGAGTGCAAAGTGAAGCGGTGTGATAAAAAGACTCAAGGCAGAATTGTTGAAGCTGTTAAACAGCAAAAATGTTATAAGTTGGGACATCTCGGTCAAATTACATGCCGAAGTTGAACACATAAAACATTTACTATCAACTCGAAAAAGTCAAACACCATGCGCGCACACATCAACCTACACTGTTATTAAAAATATTTTAAAGGAAAAACTAATGCGATTTCCACCAAAATTAAAGGAGATTTTAATTGCACTGCGATGCATAAAAAATATTTATTTTTTAATCTAATGTACAATTGAGCGACATAAAAGTTGATCGATTAGAGTGCGGCCTGAAAACCATACACAAACATAGGCAGGAAAATATGTAAACAAAAGTTAAATTAAAGTAAAACAATTTTTAGATTTAAACTAATATATGAAACACAATTAAAGTTTTTAAATTCATACATACACGAATGAATAGCAACAGAATAAGCAAATCTTTTGAAAATTTCGAAGCATTTAAAAATACTAAATATATAATATATATATACCCCCCAAAAATGGTTTAATAGATACAAAAACAGTGGACTCCGCTGCCAATGTTATCAATAAGGTAGCAGTAAAGAATCAAGATCTAACTACTATAACAACGTTATTAATCGTAATAGTCCAAATAATGACCGCCAATCTTCAAAATTTACAAAGTGTTTGAAAAATAAATATTTAAGCAAGGCATAATCTAGATAAGATCTAAACGAAAAAAAAACAATTATAATCAGTAACGATTGTTATAAAAACAAATTATACACAATTATTAACACATATTTCAATGTGAAAGAATACAATTAAAATTACAAACATTTTTATTGTAATGATACATAATATAAGAATAACTAAGGCATTATGAGATCAGGAGTATGAAAACTATCTACAGATGTATTAGAAATATACATGAGTTCAAGACTTCATCGAGAAGATCAAGAAACGACTTATCAGCCAGTTGAATATGAGATATGGAATGGCAACATATACATGCCATATTAAAAGACATTAAGAAAAAATTCGATAAATCTTATGTCTCTCACAAAATAGATTCTTACTGACACTATCAGCAAACATGCAAAGATATTAGTAGAGTGATTTACTGAAGCACGAACACTAACACATAACAACAGGGAAAAGCTAAATCAATCACACTGGGTGAATCGGTTATCGGCATTCACTGTGAACGGTCGTGTCGCGCTTGCAATAAGCCTACTGCCAGCATTTGGCAAAATATTGGAGAGGTGCATTTTAAGAAGGATTCTTGAAACCAGCGCGGTCAAAAAGGCAATGCCAAAATTTCAGTTCGGCTTTAGGCTCAGGCACGGCACGCTCGAGCAACTACACCGAGTTGTAAACTTTATTCTGGAGGGATTCCACGGAAAGGAGTATGTTGTCGGAGCGTATCTGGATATCCAGCAGGCATTTGATAGAGTGTGGCATGCAGGACTCCTGCATAAACTTAAAGATCTACTTAATCCACAGCTCTATCTTAGTGTTAAAGTTGTTGTCCTTTAAAGTTGTTCAGGACGGGGTGTCCTCTCATGCAAAGACGGTCAGAGCTGGTTTACCCCAGGGTAGCGTGTTAGGGCCAACGATATGCCTTCAGCTGACAACATGCCGATCTCGGATCAGAGCAATCTGCTTGTCGCCACCTTTGCTGATGACACTGCGGTACTGGCCAGAGACAGTTGCGTCTTCACCGCTACAGATCTCATCCAGATCTATTTAAAAAAATTCGAGAACTGGGCCTGTAGATGGAATATTGCCATAAACACTGATAAGTGTGTACAAGTCACATACACTCTCAGAGCGCTAACCTCTCCTGGGGTATTTTTACATGGTCAACTGTTAGACCAGAAGGAAGCTCACAAATATCTTGGAGTCACTCTGGACAAGCGACTAAACTTCCAGCGCCATATAAATGATGTAGTTAAGCGTCTGAAGACAAAGGCGAGCAGTTTGGCTTGGCTTCTTAATGCCAGGAATAAACTGTCAGTAACCAACAAGACGCTCATTTACAAAGTCATTTTGGAGATATGGTATTCAGTTATACGGCATAGCGGCTAAGTTGAACCTAAATAAAATACGTGTTGTGCAGTCCCAATTCTTGCGCAGAATTTCTGGTGCGGCATGGTACATACGCAACAGCGATATCGAGAAGGAACTCCATGTACCGAGGATCGGAGATGTGATCAATCGCCAAGCTTCTGCATATCTAGACAAACTCGCACATCACCCTAACCAGCTGGCGCAAAGGCTCCTAAGAAGTAGACGTATCCACGGAGTAAGAATGAGAAGGAGGCTCAAGAGAGTCCACCCAACCGACCTGTCCCACAGAACCCTTTATTCTTCCCCTTTTCCCATCCAGTTACTTTATTAGGGTTAAGTATGTACGTTTGTATATATCCTGTGAAAATTATATATCCACTATAGTATAAGTTGTTAATAATAGTAACAGTAAGCTATAAAAACTTTGTAAAGTAATAAACACATTTTCAGTGACACTGGTAATTAGTATCTAAATTATTGGTCAAATTTTGATTAAATTTAGTATCAGTCCAAAGGAGGTATAGTCGTGCGTTCTCGTCTATTCAACAATATGGGCGAAGCAAAAGCTGTATTCATTGAAACATCCAAAGATATAGCCGAAGAAACTAATGTATTACCAAAATTACTCACAGCGCGGTGGAAATCGCGCTCGAGGTAAGTATACAGGCCGTAACTAACGGTACGTAGCCAACGGTACAATAATAATAATTATAGCAATACCAACTCTAGAGGCGGCTCAAAAAGAGGAAATAGAACTAACAATCAAGAACGAGCTACACAAGGTAACCAATTCCAGAACATAGGCTATTATCTTTAAGATTTGATATGTTAATGGCTTATAATTTTTTTGGTTAGATATTTTTATTATGCTGATCCAATTGGACTAGGTACAATAGATTTACTGTTCGATTATTTCATAATTAGTCACGACTACCAAATAGTCCAAAATGAATTCGCCGTAACATGTGACGGAATTCTGGGACTCGACTTCATTCGAAAATTCAATGGCATATTCGATTATCACAACGATGAATTAATACTAAAACCGCTATCACTTAAACACCAAATACATGTACCACTATTGCACAGTGATATTGACAATTCAATATTATTACCAGGAAGGTTAGAAGTAACGAGAAAAATCACACTTCAGCCATATGAAGAGACTGTATTAATCAAATCAGAAAATTCATCCTGGAGTATGAATAGCTAACAGTATCGTAACAAGTAATAGAGAAATAGATCGTATTTTGAATACAATAAGTGAAAACATAAATATCAAAAATCCGTACATTAAATTCGGATCAATAGAAAATTACGAAATTAAATCATTTAGTAATAACAAGATCAATAGAACATATAAAGTCTTAAATAAAATAAGGTTCCCAGACCATGTAAAAACAGAACTTCCTGAATTATGTACCAAATACAGTGACATATTTGGTCTAGAATCAGAAGCAATTTCAAGTAATAACTTTTACAAGCAAAAATTAAGGTTAGCAGACAAAACCCCAGTATACATAAAAAACTATAGAAATGCAGAAACAGAAAAACCGGAAATAAATAGAAAGGTAGAAAAATCGATAAAAGATGGTATAGTCGAACCATCTATATCAGAATATAATAGCCCACTTCTCTTAGTTCCTAAGAAATCACTCCCAAATTCGAAAGACAAAAAATGGAGTAGTGGATTATCGCCAAATAGATACAAAACTTCTAGCAGATAAATATCCATTACCTAGAATAGAAGAAATCCTAGATCAACCAGAAATACCGAAATATTTTTCGTGAATTTAAAAATGAGGGCAATAAACATTTACTAAATATAAAAATAGTGCTATAACAAAAGGTTACACAAGTAGGCAAAAATGACGAAAGTCAAATTAATGCAATCTTGTTAAGACATAACAGGCAATTAGAAGGATGCCATACAGGGATTACGCGTACTCTATCAAAAATAAAAGAATTATACTATTGGGCCAAAATTACAGAAACCATAAAAAATTATGTAAAAACGTGTTTAGACTGCCAAAGAGCTACACATACAAAAGCCCCAATGATTACAACCAACACCACAAACACAGATTTTGACACTGTTTTAATTGATACCATCGGCCCATTACCTCGAACAGAGAATGGCAATGAGTATGCAATAACTATTATATGCGACCTTGCAAAATATCTAGTAGCAATACCCGTAGCAGATAAAAGCGCAAAAACAGTAGCCAAAGCAATATTTGAATCGTTTATACTAAAGTACGGTCCTATGAAGACGTTCATAACAGACACGGGTACTGAGTATAAAAATTCACTTATTAATGACCTGTGCAAATATATGAAAGTCAGTAATATATTATAAACAGTACACCACCATCAGACTTTAGGAACAGTAAAAGAAGTCATCGAACATTCAACGAATGTTCGTTCATACATCTCGATTGACAAAGATGATTGGGACGAATGGTTGAATTACTTCACATATTGTTTTAACACCACTCCATCAGCGGTACATGACTACTGTCCGTATTAACTTGTTTACGGCAGATTACCAAGACAATTCATAGAATTTAATACTTTATCAAATATAGATACTATATACAATTTAGATGACTATGCCAAAGAATGTCAATTTAAATTACAGATAGCGTACATAAAAGCAATGTCATGATAGAAATAGAAAAAGAAAAACGTAAAATAGAATATGAAGAGTTAATTACTTAAAGTTAGAAATAATCAATATTTAGGACCCTACAAAGTGATAAAAATAGAAGATAGAAACAACATAATAATAGACATACGAAAAAAGAAACCACAGACAATCAATAAAAATAGGCTAATGTTGTTAAAAAATTAATTTGATATAAAAAAAATAATACATATAAACACAAAATAAAATTGTACTATTTTTCTATCTCTATTGAAATAAATGTACTTTCTCAGAATAGAAACCAAACATATATTAATATACATAAGTAAAAAATAATAATAAATAAAAAATACGTTATTTTTTAAAAGGAGGGTGATATGGTATGCACATATCGAGAGCTCACTGTGCTCAGCACTATGCCCAGTATATCTGTACTTCATATATAAAAATAAACATAAATACAAGAATGCAACGGCACTTAGACTTTGCATAAACATATGCACTTAGCATAAGCATATGTCATATTCAAGTGCAGTCCAAGTACAACGAAATATGATCGGTCACGAGTGTGTCGACTACAGACAAGCCGCGTCAGCATGTGTCCCATGCAGTGACAGCTTGCATAAATAATATATATATGAGTATCGGTCTGATCAGATATACCCTTATCACAGGTCTAATAACATCCCACATCCCCTAGTCACTAAAAGCTTATTTCTTAATAAATTTAAGTCTATTAAGCCTAACTTTTTTCCTGGTCCTGATGGTGTTTCGGAGTGTATTCTCAGTTTCTGCTCTGATGCGCTTTGTAAGCCGAAGCTTTTTGATCTATCTTTAAGTTCTTCGTCTTTCCCTTTTCTCTAGAAGGAGTGGTTTATTATTCCTCTCCATAAAAAGGGGAATAAGTCGTATGTCCAAAACTGCAGAGGTATATCAAAACTGTCTGTTATTCCTAAGCTTTTTGAAGAAATATAAACTTCACAGTTGCAACACTCTTGTGTTTGTATTATTTCATCTGCTCAGCATAAGTTTATGAAGCGTTATTTACTAGAATTTTCTTCTTCTGTAATACACGGATTTAAGAATAAAATGCAAACTGACGTCATCTACCCTGACTTCAGTAAAACATTTGACTCGATAAACTGTTTACTTATTCATAAGTTAGATCATCTTGGCTTCCCATTCCATCTACCTCCGACTACCTTAATCTCAGAACTCAGAAAGTCATTTTTAATAACATTTACTCTAAGCCCTTTAGAGTCACATGAGGGGTACCGAGGGTAGCCACCTCGGTCCCCTGCTCTTCGCCTTATTTATCAACCAGCTGGCTCAGGTTGTATCCCACTCTCGTGTACTTATGTTTGCCGACGACGTTCAGCTTTGTTTGTACTTCAACGACTCTTCCTCCCAATTTTGGCTGCAAGATGACCTTGATTGGAAAGATCCAATCATGGTGTCAGGTCAACTTACTATATCTCAACTGTTCTAAATGCAAAGTTATGTCGTTTTGTCGTAACATACCGCTTCAGAAATCGTATCTTCTTAACGACATGCCCTTGATCGTATCGACTCAGTTGATGACTTGGGTGTTCTTTTAGACCCTAAATTAAAATTCGACTTACACAATGAAGTAGTTGTGTAGCTTCCCAGCGTTTGAATGCATTAGAATGCACAGCTTTGCCGACTGTCTTTGCACTGCTTTAGCTTAGCTCACTGTCACTGCAGAGCAAGAGTCGCTCTCTACTTGTTGACTACTTTTGACTGCCTCGCTTGCGCACATGAGTTCACTAACAACCCGATGAGTTTCAATCTTCGGTTGTGGTCGAAACTGTAATTAGAAATGGCGACCGTACCCTTTGCTCATTGATTTTTAATCAAATTTTTTCTCTTTTAAAACGTTGCTTTTAATTGAAATGTGTAAATTAAATTTCAATTAAGGGATTAAAAGAACACCCAAGTCGTCTACACTATCGATCGGATCAAGGGGCCTATCGTTAAGAAGGTACGATGGCTGAAGCGGTAAGTTGACATGACACCACGATTGGAAAGCATTAAGGTCATCTTGCAGCCTAAGAAGGGACTAAGACTCGTTGACAAGCAAAGTTGGTGAGAAGCGGCTCTTATTAAGTCTAACTGGACTACTGAGACAAGAGACAAACTTAAAAATGTAATGAAGAATTTTGTAGAAGAAGCCTACCGCACTATCCATATCTCTGCAGGTGCACATATATGACCAGTCTGCATTAAGGATAACTTCGTTAAGGCTAAAGAAATCAGCAATGAATATGTAAAAACCAACAATTGATCGCGGTCAGCAAGCATCGACACAATCGATTGAATAGAATTAAGATGAACCAAGTAAACAGAAATATTGAAACATGAAAGAATGTAAGGGGCAGTAATAAAGACAGAAAAACATTTAAGGACACTTTAGTACTTATAAATTAAATACCGTAATAAAATTAATCAGAATTGGTTCCGACAGAAGGCCGGAATCAACAGCAATCAGTATGCCACAACCCTGTTGGGAGATAATAGGCGATAAAATAATAAGGAAAATTTGCCGAGTCAAAAATATGAGGTTTTAACCAAGTTTCAGTAAATATTAGTATGTGAAAATTAAAAGGCCTCTTAAATTTTGGTAGGCAAGAAAAGATATGAAACAATTTTTGTTAAACTGAATTAGAGAATTCGGATATATATGTATATATATTATGCATTTATATATAATTTGAGAGCCCGTCAGTTTTATTCACAAATATTAGCATGTCCACATACTTCGATTTAAGGGAGCTCTTGACGTCCAGCAATCTGTTGTCACGGCGCAATACTTAACGGCTCCCAGAATGTCACTCACTTTTGACCTCATATCAAATAGATTTGTGTGGAATTGAAAGGATGTTTTAAAAGAACACAGGAGAGTTAGTGTTGTTGCGACTGTTCTTATTGCTCCGGATATTTTTATTAATCTGATTCTTACATTTTGGTATTAAGTATTACTAAGCACATTTATTTTGTATATAAGCCGGTTTTATCTATCACATATATGTAGCTTATATGTAAGTAGCGAAAACGTCGCTTGTGGGATAGAGCGTTTTGTGCACATATATATCTCATACAAGCGGTCACTGCATGGGACACATGCTGACGCGGCTTGTCTGTAGTCGACACGCTCGTGGCAGATCATATTTCGGGGTACTTGGACTGCACTTGAATATGACATATGTTTATGCAACAAAGACTAAGTGTAGTTGCGTTCTTGTATTTATGTTTATTGGTGTATATGAAGTATATACTCTACATAGTGCTGAGCACAGTGAGCTCTCCTCCTTTTAAAAAATATCGTAATTATATGCAGGCTTTTTTTTAATTTATGTATATTAATATATGTTTGGTTTTTATTCTGAGAAAGTACATTTAATTCAATAAAGATAGAAAAATAGTACAATTTGATTTTGTGTTTATATGTATTTTTTTTTGTATATCAAATTAATTTTTGAACAACTTTAGCCTATTTTTATTGATTGTCTGTGGTTTCTTTTTTCGTATGTCTATTATTATGTTGTTTCTATCTTCTATTTTTATCACTTTGTAGGGTCCTAAATATTGATTATTTCTAACTTTAAGTCATTAACTTTTCATATTCTATTTTAAGTTTTTCTTTTTCTATTTCTATCATGACATTGCTTTTTTGTACGCTATCTGTAATTTAAATTGACATTCTTTGGCATAGTCATCTAAATTGTATATAGTATCTATATTTGATAAAGTATTAAATTCTATGAATTGTCTTGGTAATCTGCCGTAAACAAGTTAATACGGACAGTAGTCATGTACCGCTGATGGAGTGGTGTTAAAACAATATGTGAAGTAATTCAACCATTCGTCCAAATCATCTTTGTCATTCGAGATGTATGAACGAACATTCGTTGAATGTTCGATGACTTCTTTTACTGTTCCTAAAGTCTGATAGTGGTGTACTGTTGATAATATATTACTGACTTTCATATATTTGCACAAGTCATTAATAAGTGAATTTTTATACTCAGTACCCGTGTCTGTTATGAGCGTCTTCAAAGGACCGTACTTTAGTATAAACGATTCAAATATTGCTTTGGCTACTGTTTTTGCGCTTTTATCTGCTACGGGTATTGCAACTAGATATTTAGTAGTAACTCCTTCTTGATTGTTAGTTCTATTGCCTCTATTTGATCCGCCTCTAGAGTTGGTATTGTTATAATTATTATTATTGTACCGTTGGCTCGACTTACCTCGACCTCGATAATACATAATAGTATTAGTTTCTTCGGCTATATCATTAGATGTTTCAATGAATACAGCTTTTGCTTCATCCATATTGTTGAATAGACGAGAACGCATAACATCTTAAAATCTTTATTTAGGCAATTTTTCTTCATTGCTGACAAAGCCTGTTGGGTACTTAATGATTTAGCTTGTTCTAGGGTATATTCTTTTTCAATATATGCTCCTTCTAGACACTTAGCTAGGTGTCTTGTTTTTCTGAAAAAGATTCAATTGCAGATATATTGTCAATTGACTCACCCTTTACGTTAGCTTTTAGTCTGGTGATTATTTGATCTACCGTATTCTCATTGCTTATTATATTTCTAGGTGGTCCTTTTAGTTTTGTTTTTATTTAAGACACAGCTAAGATTTCATGTGCGCCCCTGTATTGTTTTTATAATTTCCAATGCATCTATGAAACTACATAGGCTTTCAGATTTACCGCTGAAGTCCCGTATAATCTTTGATGTGTTTATAAATTCAATATTGGCTTAGAGGATTGCTAATTTTTGTTCAAGAACGGTGGAGATCGTGTTGAAATGGGCTGCTTCTTCAGGTACAGGTGGGGCACAGTCATTGGGGCAGTTCTCTTCAGCTTCGGAATCTCCTTTAATATGGATGGAGATTTTGATATTTTTTTTTTTTTAAGGATTTAAAAAAAAATTTTTTTTTTTTTGTTATATTCCCTTTATGTATGTACAAACTGTACAAGCCCCTGCGAAGGCACTGGCTGCCTCCCAGTTCTGACTGGACTCCAGCATGCAGGGGATTAGGTTGCCTGGTGAGATTGGGCCACCAATGACTTCCTCCAGAGTCGTCCTGTGCGAAGCGAATCTCCCGCACTCGAAGATCACCTGGTACGGACTTCCTACTGCGTCGCCTTCGCACCAAAGACATTCATCCGTTTGGTCATGTCCAAACCGTTTAAGGTAGGTCCGAAAGCAGCCATGCCCAGAAAGAAGCTGCGTTAGGTGGAAGTTGACTTCGCCATGTTTTCGACTTACCCACGTTGCCAAGTTTGGGATAAGTTGATGTGTCCATCGCCCTTTGGATGACCGGTCCCAACGTTCCTGCCAGTCTGTGATGCTCTGCTGTCTGAAAACGCGTGAGCTTTCTGTAGTGGTCCCTGCCAGGACCAGAGCTTCCCCGTACAGCGCTAAGGCTGTAGCATGGAACCGCCATCGCGCGGCCCCAAATTTGTGCTGCATAGAGGATGATAGCCCTTTTTACGCTCATGAGTAGCCGGCGACGCTGCTGATTGAGACCTCTGGTCTTCAACATTATCCGGGAGAGACCGCGACAGGATTCAGCCGCATTTTTTTTGAATGTGTTCGAGGTGCTCTTGGAAGGACAACCTCATGTCGAGCATGACCCACGGGTATCCTATGGTCCGTTTTGAGGCATTCGGTAGGCATTGCCTACCAGTATGGTTGCAGTTTCCAGTTTCTTTCGGATGATGACAAATATTGCTTCAGTCTTGTGCGCTGCCAGCTCTAGGCCTGCCGCTGCCAACTAGTGGTGGATGCGGGCGATGTTGCAGTAGCAGGCTTCCTCGGTCGTTTTAAGCTCCTTGCCGACAACGACCGCAGCTACATCAGCGCAGCCTATGACGTATGTATCTGCCGTGCTAACTATCCGCAGAACTCCGTCATACATTATGTTCCACAGTGGACCCAAGATTGATCCTTGAGGGACGCCGGCGGACACTTGGTAGCTTTTAAGACCATCTAGTAGAGAGTACTGGAGTAATCTTCCGCTCAAGTAGCTTTAAATTATCTCCAGCAGCCATCTTGGGCAGCAGCGTCTACTAGCCAGAGCCTCCAGTATTTTATCCCACCTTGCTGCGTTAAATGCATTTTTGCAACGTAGATATGAAGCATTATTTCTTGGTCCCTTCCCTCCACCTTGTGCCCTGGATGCCATTAGTCGCTATTCCAAGGACCATGTCCAAAGCGCCTATGGTCGACACTCCTTTCCGGAAACCAAATTGGTTAGGGGAAAGTCCACCTGTTTCGATTGCTGACTCCAGTCGGGAGCAGATGAGCTTATCTAATACTTTGCCAATAGTGTAGATTAGGCATATTGGCCTATTAGATGATGGATGTTTGTGTTGTTTCGCAGCTTGAGGAATTAGCACCAACGATTGCTTTTTCCATATACTGGGGAAGACTCTGTCTGAAGCACTCGTTGAACAATTCCACGAACACCTTCGGGTGCAGAGAGAATGCCAGCTTCAACGGCAGGGGTCGGACTCCATAAGATCCGGGGCCTTATTAACCTTTAGGCTTCTGGCAACCGTCAGGATCTCATCGATCGAGACCATTTCAGCTTCTGTGGAATCGGTAGCGCCCCGTGGCGGTGAGGATGCTTGACCGGGTTGGTTGTTGAAACTGGGAGGAAAGGGTGTCTCCACGATGAGCTTCAGTTCGCTAGCGTCGGTTGGTGATGATTGCTTGCCTGCGTAGATCCCTTTCACTACGAACTTATATGCCTTACCATGGATCCTGTCCCGCAGAACCGCATAGCTCGAGGAAACATTCTCGCTTACTGTTACGGATAGCCATCTTTATATATCTTCTAGCCTAGTGATACTCCAATTGCCTTTCTACGAAGCTTGGCCTTCCGCGCAAGCGTTGGTAACGTCTTCTGGCTTACAGACAAGTTCGGAGAGTGTCTGCTATCGACTTCCACCAGTATGTGGGGACATGCTGACGCCTGTACGGTTTCGTTGTCTCATGCTCTTGTCGCAGGCCTGGACGAGTTGTGCCACCATTTGGCAAGCTCGAGCTTCTGCGCATCCACTGGTGGTAAATCGTAGTGCTGTAACAGAAAATGCCTGGCTGTTGAAGGTGTCTGTACGTGTCTGTACGAGCTCGTTCTCCGAATTGTGGGCTGGGAGCCGGTGTTTAGCAGCGACAGTTTCAGAGAAGCTAGAGTTTCGAGCAGGACTCGGCCTCTAGCGTTAGTGGTAGGGCAGCCCCACTCCGCCGCCCACGCGGTGAAGTCGCCAGACAGGACCACACCGCTACGTCTTCTCTCATCCTCAGCAATTTCGTTTACAATTGCAGTAAAGGCATTCAGCTGCAGGCTTGGAGCCAGGTAGCAGCTATAAATCCACAGACTGTCGACTTTTGCTCGCACGAACCCGTTGAAGTGTCCCACTTCCTGGAGTAGTGAGGAAGAATGATCACCGCATACCCACAGTGCCGCTTTCCTGTAGTGTCGGAGGCCCAAAGCCGGCTGTAAGATGATTCTCGGTGGTGAGGTTCGCTGAGAATGACAACATTAATGCTCTCCTTCCTTATGGTTTGCTCCAGCAGTGCTTGGGCAGTAATGCAATGGTTAAAGTTCAACTGCATTCAGCTGCAGGCTTGGAGCCAGGTAGCAGCTATAAATCCACAGACTGTCGACTTTTGCTCGCACGAACCCGTTGAAGTGTATCACTTCCTGGGGTAGTGAGAAAGAATGATCACCGCATACGCACAGTGCCGCTTTTGCTCTAGTGTCGGAGGCCCAAAGCCGGCTGTAAGATGATTCTCGGTGGTGAGGTTCGCTGAGAATGACAACATTAATGCTCTACTCCCTTATGGTTTGCTCCAGCAGTGCTTGGGCAGTAATGCAATGGTTAAGGTTCAACTGTACTAGCCTTAACATTTTAATTTGTTGACCGCTTCGTGATATACCGGTCATCTAAAGCATAAACATCATTTTGGAGACTTGTTGCAGCTTTTTGCTTCGTGACCGGGCTCTCCACATCTGAAGCACGTATCCTTGAAGGAAGCTGCACTGTTGCAGTTACTTGCGATGTGCCCGTATTCGAGGCATCTGAAGCATCTCTTCGGTTGTATGATGGTCCGGATGCGGCAAACTACCCATCCAATACTGACTTTTCCGAGGTCTACCAAAACCTTGGCCTTTGATGTAGGCAGCAGCAGCGTAGCCGTCAGCACTGCACCTCTCGACGCCCGTAGTGATCTAATCGCTTCCTCGGTCAGTGATGGGTCTTTTGTGGCTTGCCTCCTGCCTCGACAATTTCTTCCTTAGTCGCCAACTCATCCAGGTCGCAAATTTCGACCTGGGCCGTTTGTGTCAATGCTTTGACGACAGCGCGGCTTCCCAAGGTCTTTCCAACTACGTCGTGCAGCTCGACTGTACTGTGTGCTTGTTTTTTATTTAGGCGCATCAGGGGGTCACCCTGTACATCTCCGCATAGGTGCTTTAGCTGCAGCCACCGATACCAGATACTGTGATTGCATCAGGTTTTGAGCGATTTGGCAATTTGCGCCGGCCTACTACACTTGACCAGCTCTCACTGGGTTCATTTGGCTTCTTTCCAGGTGTTTTTTTGACTGGGCACCAGCAAGGTCAACAACAGCCTTCTCTACTAGGTTTTTATCCTGGCGTTTGCTTTTTTTGGGAGGCGTTTTCCGTGGCTTCGATAATGCTGAGTCCCGCATTTTTTTGGCGTATTTTTTGCCACAGGAAAGTCTTCCTTGGTAATTATCGTTCGAGAAGGCATAGGCGTGGGCGTCGCCTGTGTCTCTACGACGCCATCGCCGACGTATTGGCGGGAGTCGTGGGAGCGGTTTGCGTCTCGGCGGATGCCATCGTTTCTGAGATCGACTCTATGGCGGTAGGGCATAGCTTAAAAGCCACCTCATGTAGACCGACAATCTTTGCCAGTTCCGAGCGCATCAGTGAGTTTATGTGCCTCTGCCCATTAAACAGGGTCGACATCCCATCTAGCGCCGATCCCATCATCTCCAAGGTGTGTCTCAGAGTCTTAGGAACTTCGTGAACTGGCGATAGCTCCGGCGATGCAGCTCCGATAGAAGCAACTATCGGATGTTGTGCAGGCAATGGCAGTTAGTCGGATCCTTGACCTTCTGTGCTCCTTCGATTCCACACTGGGTCGTCTTGTCTTGGCTGCGAGCTGCAATACCACAGTGCCAACAACGGAATAAGGAAGGCAGCAAGGAAAAAAAAAATAATAATAATATTAATATTAATAGTATTGTTAGTTAAATAATATAATATAATAATAATTATTTATTTATTTTCCCTTTTTTCCTTTCAACACAGAACTTCAGCGTCAGAGTCAAACTGCAATTCCCCAACGCCAACGGGGCTGGTGCCTTGGCGCAGTTTGGCTAATATGCAATGCTGGCGATGCTTAGACAATAGCACTGCTTTGTCTAACGCGCTGCTTAACCGACGTATTCACACACAATCACAATTTATACGCGAACTAGTCGATTAGCTGTAGATCCGCTCTGTCGTTGATGCTGCTATCGTTGTTATTGTTACTGCCGTTGCTGCTGTTGTTGTTGTTGTTGTTGTTAATGCCGTTGCTGCTGTTATTGTTGTTGTTACTGACATTGCTGCTGTTGTTGTTGTTTTTACTGGCGTTGCTGCTTCTGTTGTTATTGTTCCAGCCGGTGCTGCCGTTGTTGTTCCTCCATGGCCAGGTCTATTTTGACCTTAGCCACGATCGCCATGTGAAATTGAAAGGATTGTTTGAAAGGATACAGTACAGTTGGTGTTTGAGACGGAGCGACTGTTCTTATCGCTTCGGATACTTTTATTCATTTGATTCTTATATTTTGGTATTAAGTATTACTAAGCTAAAGCCTGCGTAGTGCTCAGTGGCTGCGCTGCCTTTTGTATATAAGTCGGTTTAAATATCACATATAAAACGAATATATGTACCTTATATGTAAGCAACGAAATCGTCGCTGGTGGGATAGAGCGTGTTGTGCACATATATATGTTATGCAAGCGGCTTATCTGTAGTCGACACACTGGTGGCCGATCATATTTCGGGGTACTTGGACTACACTTGAATATGACATATGTTTATGCAACAAAGACTAAGTGTCGTTGCGTTCTTGTATTTATGTTTATTGGTGTATATGAAGTATATACTGGACATAATGCTGAGCACAGTGAGCTCTCGATATATGTATAGCACAATACAAGGAACTCATAAATTAATCGCTAGCAAAGAATAAAAGAAACTTTTATTGAAAAATATGATTCGTTAATACACAAATATATGTTGTAAACGCCTGACTTCAAAATTATCAACACATTCGAAACCACCTAGTTCAAATTTGGAGCAAAATAAGACGCAGCCGGAGCAGGTGATTACAAGCCTCCAGCGCTCTGAGTGTGCCATCGGCGGCGAGCATTGATAATATTTGATTTAAAATTCATTTTGCGTTATTTAATTTATCTGATCTACACTGAGTTTTATGTGGCTGCAGTTTTTGGTGTTTTGGCTCTGCCCGTGCTTGTACTGTTGTACTTTCAACTCAGCAATGTACACAGGAAACGCACGCTAAATAAGTTCAATGCACCACAGCTGTGGGAAATGCCCATCTCATTGGCACGACTTTCTTTTCTGGATAGGCAATTATGCCAATATGCTGTTCACAAGTCCCAAGGATTTGGAGTTTATATTGAATACCAACATCCTGATTCAGAAGTCAGATATTTATCATCCATTGCATTCTTGGTTGGGTCTGGGATTACTTACAAACTCTGGCAGTAAATGACATAAGCATCAGAAGATGACCACCCCTTCGTTTCAATTCAATATCCTGCATGACTTTCACGAGGTGATGATCGATAACTCCCCCAAGTTCATCGAACTGCTCAAGTAGGTCTCATCTGGCAATCATATCAGTGATTTCCAAGAACGTGCCAATTATATAACGCTGGATGATACGGCCTGTGATACGGCCATGGGGGTTTCCATCAATGCCTTGAGTGATACGGACTCCACCACAATTAAGCCCTTCATAGACATGTCCTATAAGATCAACATGCGCGCCTTTCATCCTTTCAAGCGTTCTAGTATCCTGCCTATATGAAAACGTTGAAAATCTACAACACTTTACCAATGATATAATCGAGAAGCACATTCAGGCCAACCAATCTGGCACCGCCACCACAGTTAACAGTGGTCCACAGAATGAGTTCATCCACCGTCATGGACGTCCATTGACTAATCAGAAAATTTACGAGTAGGTCTCCACATTTATGTTTGAGGGTCACAGTACGACCACTTCGGATGTGGGTTTCGCCGTCTATTTGCTCTCCAGACGTCCCGAAGAACAGCGCAAGCTGTACAAAGAATAAGGAGTAATGGGCAAGAGTGAGGTTCATCGCGATGCCACATTCCAGGAGATATCCCAGATGAAGTACTTGGATTTGCTTATCAAAGAGACTCAAGCGGTTTATCCAAGTGTGCCATACATTGGACGTTATACGGAAAAGGATTATGATATAAACGGCTGAATTGTACGTAAGGGCACAACTCTAAACATGGGCCTCATTGTCATTCACTACGATGATCGCACTTTCAAGGATCCCATGCGCTTCTGGCCGGAACGATTCGAGCTGGTGAAACACGGCCCTTTGAGTATGGCACCTTCAGTGCCGGTCCATGCAACTGCTTTGCTGGGATTAAGACTATCTTTTCGAAACTATCTTTCACTTTCAAATCCGATAATGGACTGCATCTGTGCTTGAAAGAAATGAACTAGGTATAAGTTAACATATACGGATTTCTTGTAGAAATTCCAAAGATATTGTCACTAAACAGACACTAATACTGTTCCAACATATGCGAAGGCCACAAAAAAAAAAAAAAAGGAAACTCCCATATACTCCATATACTTAGTTGCCATTCCAGTTGCAAATACAAATGCAAATACTGAATGTTTTTTTCTAAAGTAAGGTCCAACGAAGATGTTCATTACGGACATGAGAACAGAACACAAAAATTCTATTATAAACGACTGCACATCATCACCAGACATTAGGTACCATTGAAAGAAGTCATAGAACCGTTAATGAAAACATACCTTTATACCTATCGGTTGATAAAACTGATTGGGACATATGGTTACAGTATTTTGTGTACCGTTTTAATACTACACCATCTGTAACTCATGACTATTGTCCATATAAACTTCGTTTTGGTAAGTCAAGCAATTTACCAAAAGATTTTCCTGGTATAGATAGAATCCATCCCCTTTATAATGTAGAAGATTATGCTAAAGATGTTAAGTTTACATTAGAAATAGCTTACAAAAGAGATAGTATAGGTAGGAATATTACTTGCAAATACGAGATAAAGTTTTCTTTAAGAAATAAATATTTGTCCAATATATTTAGATCCTTATATATATCGAATATAATTTAAATAATCAAAAATAGGTTTAAAACGCGTGATGGCCTTATCAACTATTGACATTTATTAAACAATCTTTTAGTAAATTCAGACAAAAAAAATGTTTATTCAAATACTAGCTAACCGGGCGTGCGTCGCTTCGCCTCCTCCTGTTGATCTATGTTTTTGTTGTGCTGGTGATCCTCAATGATTTTTTGTTGGTAGCTTTACAACCAACCAACAGTTTTTGTGTTTTATTTTGGATATAACCGATATAAAGTTCGATTACCAGTTCTGCGTTGAAGAATTATATGTGAATTTAATTCTTCGTATAAAGTAGTTCTGCATTTGGCAATGGTAGCAGTGATCCAGCAATTTGATATATTTGGCAATGTATGTTGCTACACCGGCGGAAGTCATTTGGAAAAATAAATTGTACTTCCCAATTATGGACAAAAACTCTCTTGATAGTTTTGTTTTCCGGATACCATCGAAGACAACGATTGTGCGGCGAATTTAATGGTGGCAGTATAACTTTCCATCCGCGCATTTCTTTTGCCTCGTTTTAAAATTCTAACGCTCTTCAATACGTGCATAGGGTTTCCATTTTAACAATAGTCACAGCTGGATGGAGGCTATTATTGTAGTTGACATCGTAACGAAACGCACTTAGATATAAATTAAAGTGGCATGCCCGTCTGGCTCGAACAGTACCAAAACCACCGCCTTCAATTCTAACTTCGCTTTTTTCAACTGGTATGGTTTTATTTCAATACTTATATAACAGATAAAAATAATGTAATATTTCCTTTTTGCTTTGAACGATCTAAATATTTAACTTTTGAAAAACACGATTAAAAATTGAATTCATTTTATCGCTTATATGAGGGGTAGTACCGGTGACACGCACATTTTCCCTTGACTTTTCGCTGGTCCACATTAGTATACAGTAAAAATTTAATTGAGGTCGCTCTAATAGCTTAGGCGCCCACAGAGACAGACAGAACCCCAATAATTTATATATTATATTATATATATATTATATATATATTATATTATATATTATATTATATATATATATATGTGGAAGCATAAGTAGGTTGAATATGCGGCGTGTGTAAATACATGTGAGAATTGTAGTGAGTTTGTGTTAGTGCGTATTTGGGTACTTCACCAGGATCGCAGGTACATTGCTAAATGATGCAATGGCCTATTCAGTCCGTTTTGTTGCCTGCTCTACTATGTGTTTTAGGAAAGTCCCGTTTCAACGGGGCGACAGCGTTTGCAGCTGTCGCCGAGTACGGTTCGTACTCATCTAACGGAAAGTCCCGTTTTAACGGGGCGACAGCGTTTACAGCTGTCGCCGAGTATGGTTCGTATTTATTTAACGGAAAGTCCTGTTTTGGCGGGGCGACAGCGTTTACAGCTGTCGCCGAGTGTGGTTCGATATAAAAACCAGAGTTCGAGCGAAGACACAAGTTAGTGTGTGACGGATCTCGGTTATATCGAAACTCGCTGCGCCTAAAACGGTGGCAATGCTCCAACATATATATATATATATATTATATATATGTGGAAGCTTAAGTAGTTTGAATATGCGGCGTGTGTGAATACATGTGAGAATTGTATTGAGTTCGTGTTAGTGCGTATTTGGGTATTTCACCAGGATCGCAGGTACATTGCCACATTGCATCAGCCTATTCATGTGTCCGTTTTGTTGCCTGCTCTACTATGTGTTTTAGGAAAGTCCCGTTTTAACGGGGCGACAGCGTTTGCAGCTGTCGCCGATTACGGTTCGTACTCATCTAACGGAAAGTCCCGTTTTAACGCCGAGTGTGGTTCGTATTTATTTAACGGAAACTCCCGTTTTGGCGGGGCGACAGCGTTTACAGCTGTCGCCGAGTGTGATTCGGTAAAAAAACCGAAGATCAAGGCAAGACACGGGTCAGTTGTGTTACGGATCTCGGTGTGACCGAAACTCGCTGCGCCTGAAACGGTGGCAATGAACAGTAGAAATTATGTTGCTCCAACATCAGAAGGGGGATCGGGCTCGCTCCTGATACGTGCAATTGATGCAATTGATAATGCAATTGATATTGCAAATACAAAGTTGAGATATATAATCAATTGCAAATAAACACAAACCAAATGCGGCTTTTTGGTGACGCGTCGTGCTTAGCCTAACTAGGCGTTGACAAAACAAAGGACAAAAAAAAAGCGATAAGGCAGAAAGCAAAGAAAGTGGTTAAAAAAAAAATACGCAGCAGCAGCAGACACACAAAGATAACAGCAACACAAATACAAATTTGTTTAAATCTATTGTTTGTTTGTTATTTTTTTCATTTTTTTCGTGTCGGTGTTTTTGTCTTTGCAAAGAAAAAGTGTGCGAGTGTGTGCTAGTATTAGTGCGAGGAACGTATGGTAAATGCAGCGTCGCAAAAATGTGCAGCGTAACTTTAAACGATATGGTCCATGTGACGCAGCTGGACTTACACGATCTAGTAGAAACTTTCGAAAAAAAAAAAAAAAAAATCATTTGAGGCGGTGGCCATGGAGGAAGGCACAGCGAAAACAACATAAAAGGCAGTGCGTCGCAGTGACTCTGGAGCGGAATGTTCATTGGTTAAACAAAAGATAAGTGCTAAGTTAGTTGGTAAAAGAATTAACAATACAGTAATGTTGAAAGGTATTGGAAATTACAGCATTTGTAGTACATTGCAAATACTTTGCAAGGTACAAATTAACAATCATTGTATTGAAATGTTATTCCATGTTTTGAATGATGAATATTTGAAAAAAAAAAGATATTTTGATTGGTCGCAAGAATTTTACGTCATTATGTCACCCGGAAAATTTGAAATTGTTAGATCAAAATCTGTTATCTTTTGTTCAAATGACGATGTGTTTTCTAAATTGAATACTGATCTTGTCGGTGAAGATAGATATAAATTAAACAATTTATTGGAAAACTATTCAAAATCTTTTACAAAGGGAATTCCTTCATCTACTGTCAGTACAGGCGAAATGAAGATTAAATTAATAGACAATAGAAAAATTGTTCAAAGAAGACCATACAGGCTTACTTCAAATGAAAGAGAATTGGTACGCGACAAGATTAAAGAGCTTTTGGAATGCAATGTCATAAGGCCAAGCTGTTCTCCCTTTGCAAGTCCTATGATGTTAGTAAACAAAAAAGACGGTTCTCATCGTTTGTGTGTTGATTACCGTGAATTGAATTCTAACACAGTTTCAGATAGATATCCTTTACCACTGATAGCAGATCAGATAGCCAGACTTCATGGTGCTAAATATTTCACTTGTTTAGATATGGCAAGCGGATATTACCAAATCCCATTGCATGAAGAATCAATAGAGTGTACGGCTTTTGTCACCCCAGATGGCCAGTACGAATTTTTGTCAATGCCGTTTGGTCTGAAAAATGCACCTTCAGTTTTTCAGCGTACAGTAATGCATACACTTGGAGAACTGACAAATACTTTTGTGGTTGTCTATATGGATGACGTGTTAGTGGTGGCTGCAACGAAAAGTGAGGCTTTGGAAAGACTACAGGTTACTCTTGATGTTCTCACGAAAGCTGGGTTTTTGTTCAATATTAAAAAGTGTTCGTTCCTGAAGTCAACTGTTCAATATTTGGGATATGAAGTGAGCGCAGGTCAAATTCGTCCAAATTCTCAACAAAATTTCTGCATTAAATGCCTTACCATCTCCTCAGTCGGTTTCTGCTTTAAGACAATTTATTGGACTTGCGTCTTACTTTCGGCAATTTATACAAGGATTCTCTTGTTTCTTGAAGCCTTTGTATTTGTTGACATCGGAAAAGAACGAGTTTATTTGGAAGCCAGAACATGAGGAAATAAAACAAAAAGTTATATCTGTTCTTACACAGAAGCCAGTTTTGGTTATTTTTGACCCGCAATATCCAATCGAGTTGCATACTGATGCAAGTGCTCGTGGATACGGTGCCATCTTTTTGCATAGAATAGATGACAAGCCCCATGTAGTTGAGTTCTTCAGTAAGGCCGCCTCACCTGCTGAGTCAAGATACCATTCATAGGAATTGGAGACTCTCGCGGTTGTCATGGCCATTAAGCATTTTCGTCATTACTTGACGGGCAGAGATTTTGTTGTCTTTATCGATTGCAACTCGCTTCAAGCATCAAGAAATAAACGTGACCTATCACCCTAGTGATTGGTTGATGGCTGAACAGCGCAAGGATTCCGATATAATTAATATTGTGAATAAACTAAAAGACAATTCTCTCGCCGAGGACATTACAAAAACTTACGAACTAAGAGCAGGAATAATTTATCGGAAAATACAGAGAAATGGTAGAACTCGATCTCTGCCAATTGTTCCAAGATGGTCCGTTATTAACCAAGTTCATGAGACAATAATGCATTTGGGTTGGAAAAAAACATTGGACAAAGCCTACGATTTTTACTGGTTTGAAAATATGTTAAAATATGTAAGGAAATTTGTCGAAAACTGTATAACTTGCAAGATGTCAAAGTCATCCTAAGGTAAAGTTCAGGCTAGACTTTTTCCAATACCAAAGGTCGACACACCTTGGCATACAATACACATAGACATAACGGGCAAGTTAAGTGGCAAGAGTGTTCAAAAAGAGTATGTTATTGTTCAAGTGGATGCTTTTACTAAATTTGTTTACTTAACACACACACTCAAGATTGATGCTGACAATTGCATAGGGGCTGTGACATCGGCTGTATCCTTGTTTGGAGTACCTAACCGCATACTAGCAGATCAGGGTAGGTGTTTTGCCAGCTCTAAATTTAGTGAATTCTGTTCTAAACAAAATATAAGTTTGCACTTAATTGCGACAGGTGCAAGTAGAGCTAACGGACAGGTAGAACGCATTATGAGCACTTTGAAAAACTTATTAACGGCACTTGAAACTAGCAGCAGATCTTGGCAAGACGCATTGGGCGAGGTACAGTTAGCCTTAAATTGTACTGTAAGTCGAGTGACAAAGGCAAGCCCTTTGGAATTGTTCATTGGCAAGGTTGCTCGTCCGTTGGGGTTGCTTCCACCATGTGACGTGGCACTAGAAGTTGATTTGGCAGAATCAAGAGCTCGAGCAGTGCAAAATATATCAGCAGCGGCAGCATATAGCAAAGGGCAATTTGATAAAACTAAGGCTAAGGTTGTTGGGTATGACGTAGGAGACTTTGTGTTGTTAAAGAATGAAGAAAGGCATTAAACAAAGTTAAGTCCAAAGTATAGAGGACCTTTGCAAATTGTTCAAGTACTAGACGGAGATAGATATATCCTCAAGTCGTTGACAAATAATAGGAAGTGCAAGTATGCTCATGAAGATATAAGGAAATTGCCAGAGGGATATGTCCCAGATGATTTAGAAAGTTGTGATGAGGATTTGAATGATATTGAAAATAAAAATGTTGAAGGTATTGAAGTCACTAAAGAGAGTGAAAATGAAAATGCTGAAAATGTTGAAAATGTTGAAGTCACTAAAGAGTGAAAATGAAAATGTTGAAGATGCTGAAGTCATTAAAGAGAGTGAAGCACACCAGTAAGGGTGAGAAAAATATGTAATACTGTGGGCCAAAGAAAATGGCAGGGTACTCAGATCATAAAGCAAGCACAAGTGCAAAACATTCTAATGTCTGTTTTGATCATGGCGTGTGGGGCTTTTGATTGAGTGACCTCTGTGGGCCAAAGAAAATGGCAGGGTACTCAGATCATAAAGCAAGCACAAGTGCAAAACTACCTAATGTCTGTTTTGATCATGGCGTGTGGGGCTTTTGATTGAGTGACCTCTAATGTTGAAGACAGTAATGAAATGATATGAAATGAGAGAATTATAAAAATAAAATAAATAAGTTGTTGAGAAATAAATAAGTTGTTGAGAAATAATAAGTTGAGAAACATAAGAAAAAGGAAATGTTAATGTTAAATTTTATTTGAGGATCTATAAATAAAATGATTTAAGAAGCTAAGCATTTTTTTTGTTTTTTTTTAGAATTACACGAGGTCGTGTTATAGTCAGGTTGGCCGTGTGGAAGCATAAGTAGTTTGAATATGCGGCGTGTGTGAATACATGTGAGAATTGTATTGAGTTTGTGTTAGTGCGTATTTGCGTATTTCACCAGGATCGCAGGCACATTGCCACATTGCATCAACCTATTCATGTGTCCGTTTTGTTGCCTGCTCTACTATGTGTTTTAGGAAAGTCCCGTTTTAACGGGGCGACAGCGTTTGCAGCTGTCGCCGATTACGGTTCGTACTCATCTAACGGAAAGTCCCGTTTTAACGCCGAGTGTGGTTCGTATTTATTTAACGGAAAGTCCCGTTTTGGCGGGGCGACAGCGTTTACAGCTGTCGCCGAGTGTGGTTCGGTACAAAAACCGAAGATCAAGGCAAGACACGGGTCAGTTGTGGTACGGATCTCGGTGTGACCGAAACTCGCTGCGCCTAAAACGGTGGCAATGAACAGTAGAAATTATGTTGCTCCAACATATATATATACATATTATTTATTTTATTTCATATACACAAAAAACATGTAAGAAAGCTATAGTCGATATTCCGACTATAAAATACTCGTACTCAGCATTTATTCAATATTCGACACACTCAAAAGAATGAACAAATTTGTTTTTTTGTTTGTTTTTTGGTGTGGTGGGGGGGGGGGGGGGGGGGGGGTGTTCTCATACAATTTTTGTTTGGGGTGGGGTGGGGGGTTAGGCTTGTTCTCATACAAAATGTTTTTAAGAGTTTGTCTACAATTATTATCCGATCTTAACAAAACTCGGCAAATCGGTAGACTATGCGCTTCATTTCAAGTAAATGCTTTAAAATTTGTGGAAGATATAAAGTTTTGCTGTTTGCGGGGGCGGGAGGGGGCGTGGCAAAATTTAAAAACAAACTCCCCACAAGGGGAGTCTACAGACCATACCGGCGGACAGACGGACATGCCTAGATCGACTCAGCTGTTGATGCTGATCAAGAATATATATATTATATGGGACCTTGGACGCTTACTTCTGAATGTAACATACATTTGCACGACTACAATATACTCGCTTTCTCTACTAGAGTACGAGTGTTAAAAGAGTTAAGTACTTAGCACCTATTAAACCGCTATTAAATATATAACAAATACCCTTGATCAACTTCGGAAAAATTCGGACTTGGGGACTCTTAAAATGGATATAAACTTAATTTGGCTCGATTTGGATGAAAAACAAACATGTGTGAATGAACCCCAACTTCCGAAAAATCATATGGGGACTATATGATCAAGTGTCCGATCTGAATAAAATTTTGTCTGTGAATGTGGGGCCTTCTTAAATGGATTTTAATAAAACACAAACATTTTGTGTTAATTTTGAAAAAATGGGTTCTATAGAGGCTTTGTGATGTAGTTGCCCGATCTGAATAAAATTTGGTCAATAGACTTAATTCATCCTAAAATGGATACAAACTGAATTTGGTTCGATTTGGATGAAAAACAAAATTGTGTTATTCATGCCGAAAAAAGCAATTCTGTGGGTGCTATTTGATACAGTGGACTAATCGTAATCAAATTTGGTCAGTTGATGTAGATGCCTCTAGGTCATATAATACCCAAATTTGGTTCAATTCCAATGAAAACCAATGAAGCTGTGAAATAAAAAAAGCAAAATTGGCTATAGTTTGTATGGGGGCCACCCAAAATGTGGGCGTGGCAAAAAATAAAACAATCTTGATCTGGGTGCATGTTTATGGAAGATTAAAATGCAAATTTTAAGTTTTTATCTCTTGTAGTTTCCAAGATCTTCTTTCTGCCTGTTACATACATTTTTACCCTTGTACTATACTTAAAGGGTATAAAATTATAAAACGTATACAAAACAATTTGTATACCATTCACAAAATGGTAAATTAATTTTGTCAGGAAGTTTGCAACGCATAGAAGGCAGCGTTTCCGACAACACATATATTCTGGATCAGCAGGACAAGGCGAATCGATATAACCATGCCTGTCTATTTCACCACAAAGATATCAAAAGTCTTAAAAGCTACAGAACTGATATTTCTTCTTTTGCTTCTTTTGTCTGCACGCTGGCTAAGTTCAAGTTGTATGCAGATTGGACAACTATATCATATAGCTCCTATATAACCCATTGTTCCGGAATGAACATTTGGTAGCATAACTTTTCTCTTTTTCATCCAAATCAAACAAAATCCAAATGCATCCATTTGAGCAGGCCCTACATCCGCAGGCCTGATCTCATCAAGATCGGATAACTATGTTATATAGCTACCATATAACATATAACTGCAAATGTAATTGTAATGGTGAGAAGCGCAGCTTCGACATATTTAATATAAATCGACGGCGCAATTGACCAAATCCAAATTATGTGCACATACTACCAAATATATATGTATGTATAAGTATAAATATAAGGAAGCCGCTCCCGCTGTCAGCGTCACCGGCAATGAATAATGAAATAAAATGGAACAGAAGTTAAAGTAAAACCAATGAATCTTTAATGAAACTGATTAAACAAACCTCTCACACATCAGCACTTTATCTTTGCACGAGTAGTAGTTTTTTCCGTTATCCGCAACTAAAGAAAAATTTTTAATTTATTTCTATGATATTTACAATTGCTTCGATATTAGACAGGTCCTTTTTTTAATGTTATCAAAACAATACCTAATATATATTGTTTCTGTGTTTTCTTAAGTGCGCGTTCTAGATCTCGGAACTTATCTTTTTTACTTGACACAGGATTAAAAGCATTTAATCGCACATCTGTTTCTGATTCTTCAATTGTTTTAATATTATAAGGTTTAAGTATAATAAAATCATAATTGTCAAAAATGCACTCATTATTGGCATTAGCTAATTGTGTTCGAAATGAAGTACGAGCTTTTCTTCAAACAAGTGTATGTAAGAGGCAAAAGGAAGCTTTCGGACCCCATAAAGTACACATATTCTTGATCAGCATCAACAGCCGAGTCGATCTAGCCATGTATGTCTGTATGAACACCTAGATCTCAGAGAAAATAAAAGATAGAAACACCAAATTCGTTACAAAGTTTCGTCAGGTCAAGTTTGTTTTCAAATTTTGGCACGCTCCCTCCAGCCCCGGTAACTCTATAAAAAACATATGTAATACAATTTCGACACAATTTTTTATATATACATAAGCACATATTCTACCGATTTGCCAAATTTAATTAAGATTGGATAATATTTGTAATATAAAAAAACATTTTGTAAGAGAGCACCATACCCTCAGAATAAAACAAAGTGTTGCATACTTTTAAGTGTGTCGAATATTGAATAAATGCTGAGTACGAGTTTTTATAGTCGGAACATCGACTATAGCGCTCTTACTTTTTTTTTAGTGTCGAGACGATGCGTACAATGAGCAGCAAGTTGAAGTGGTCAAGCATGCAAGAGATCGTTTAAATTACAATGCTGAAGATAGATATTATTAGCAAAAGCCCACTTGAATATGAAGAGAGGGGGTTATTGGGGTCCCATTTCAACCCGCGGAGATTAAACAGTAAAAATTTCTTTTGAACAGACTCAATGCGGTCCTGGTGATTCCTGTATTGTGGACACCAAACTCGAGATGCGTACTTTAAAATAGGTCGGACAAGAGAAGTATACAGTAGTTTGGTTATATAAGGATTATTAAATTCCTTCGACCATGATAAACCCAGAACACCCACAGCCTTATTGACGGTAATTGAAATGTGTAAGTCGAATTTTTATTTAGGGTCTACAAGAAGACCCAAGTCAACAACTGAGTCGGTACGATCAAGGTGCATATCGTTAAGAAGGTACGATACCTAAAGCGCTATGCCACGACAAAACAACATAATTTAATAAGTTGACCTGACACCACAATTGAAAAGAATCAAGGATATCTTGCAGCCTAAAGTGGAAACAAGAGTCGTTGAAGGACAAGCAAAGTTTAACGTCGTTTAACATAAGTACACGAGAGTGGAATAGCACCTGAGGCTGAAATCTTTATTAAATTTGTTTTATTTTTACTTTATTTTAGTTTAGCTTACTTATCTACTTACACATGTGCTCTGCCCACCCCAGCTGGATACTGGAAGCTGTATGTTCTCTAATTAGTGCGAGTGAGGCACAATTCGCTTTGATATTCAAAAATTAAAAATCGCAAGAAATTAGCAACTACCGTTGCTTATTCCAATGCAGGGTCGGTTCACGAGCATAATTGGATATGGGCGCGCAAGCTTTATGCTTTATTTGCGCCACAACATTGCCCACCCCGTAATTCACTTGGGTTACTACATAGTGCGTTACTAAGTTTCCTGACATCCAATTAGTTTAATAACAGGGCGCGTTAGAAGCCCTTCGATAGTGCGTACGACTGCGCTTCTAACTTGGCCATCCTTCCTTAGGTGCACCTCTAGAACCAAGCCTCACCCACGATGAGCACCACGTCGTTTACAGCAATTGGATCTGGCGACAGCTAGATCCGTTTTGTTCGCCTTGTCAGAGTGGGTAGATATATGCGCACCTATCTCTTCCAGAAGCGATCGGCCAATTGGCAAGCGACTCAAAAGCCCTTTGCTAATCTGGCACCTGATGAATCCATGGATCTGCTCTCTCGCAGCCCACATGAGTTGCCAACTCGAAGGTGATTCGGGGTTAACGTTACAGCATCGGCTCCTTCAAGCGGCACGTACGTCAACGGTCGTGAATTCAGTATGAGTTTTAAGTCAGCAAATGTGGCACACAGCAGTCCTTCGTCTGGTAAGATTTCTGAAAGTAATCTACCCCCGTGTATTTGAAGGGCAGTGTTTGTGGCGGTATTCACTCCAACGGAAGTTCGCCCATCTCTTGTGGCATTGGTTGTGTACGACGTATTCGGCACTTGGACAGTTCCTTGAAACATATCTTACCAATGCTCTAAGACCGCTGATCTAGTAGCGCCTGTGATAGAATTCCACGATCAGTCTTGAGGGGGATGACTCTGCAGCGGTTCTCCACTCCATCTGATCGAAACCAATACAATACATCCTTTGAGTCAGCCCAGAAACATCACCAATCAATGCGCACAGCACTTTAACATTCAGTGAACTTCGGCTACCGGAGGTCTAGACCTGCAGCCATCAGCTCCATCCGAGGTATAGAGATTGGTACCCCTGAAGCCAATCGCGTCTTTGAAGCAACCAATGAGCAGCTTACGACGCCATCTAGCTCAGCCCGCAAAAATTCAACACCAGCGTATGCATTGACCCTTTCGTCTACAAATGTATGCAGCTGGACATTTTCGGCGCGACTTACCAATGGCATGCACCTGGGAATTTGCACATCGTTTAGCTTCGGTAACAAATCCACCCAGCGCTTCCAGTCACATTCGTTATTACTATCGAGCGCCTCGTCCCAGCTAACTCCTGATCGCCAGATGTTTTGAAATATGATTTTAGCTTGTAAGTTAAAGGATACAACGAGTCCAAGCTGGTCGAAAATAGACATGACTATGCTTAGAACTCGGCGCTTGGTTGCCCTACTTGCAGATGCGTTTGCCATCAGGTCCAGCTTAACAACAAACGTCAACAAATTCTTGTTTGGTAGCCACCACATGCCTAGAACCTTCTCCTGGTCGTCATCGGACATTGCAATGCTTCTGACCACTGCGGTGGTTTCGCTCTCCATATCCTGAATCACTCGTGCTGAGTTGCTCGTCCAGTTTCTCATATCGAATCCGCCGTCTGAGTGGATTCTTTTTACGGTAGTTGCCAGCTGGATTATTTCATCTTCATCATAGACTGATTGGAGACAATCATCTACGAAGGTTTTATTGCAGATTGCCTTCACAGCCTTCGGGTGCGTCTTCTGAACGCGTTTCGCATTACGCTGCTTTATGTAATTGGCTAAAGCTGGCGAGCATGAAGCTCCAAATGTCATGACTTGCGTCACATATATTTCTGGCGACCGCATGGTGAAACATCTCTCGTATGTCACCTGCTATGGCTACAGAGCGTGCCGGAAGCGTATGAGTATGCCCACTAAGGATGCCACTGCATCTGGACCCTTGAGCAAGGCCTCGTTTAGGCAAACGTCATCGACTTTAGCGGCCGCATCCCATGCAAGACGAGTCTTCTTCTTGTTTGGATGCGTAACTGTAAATATAGGAAGAAACCATGATTTGGAACTGGATGGTTGCTCACATTTATCATGTTGTCGGATGTATCCTTTGAAGCTGTAGCTGTCAATTGTGTGTCGTGCATGCGGCGTCATCATCAATCAAGGCGTAAGTGTGCACATGCCGTACTCCTGCATGTGATTGGGACATAGCGAAACAAAGCGTTGGACACGTCTTTGTCACGGAACAGAACTACAGATTCGTTGGTGCATGGGCTCCCCATTGCTACTGCCCGTAACAGCCAAATGCAACAAAACGTTGTGTGGTGCCTGGCAACCGTTAACGTCGCATCGCCTCTTAGCTCGATTTTTCACAAACGCCCACCGATCGTCTGTGCTCAGGCTCTTAAACTAACCGCAATCCGACAAGTGATGAGTTCCGTTGCACCTGGGACACGAGGACTCTTCTGGTTCCTCAGGAGGATGGCCGGCAGGTATATTATGCACTAAAATCCGCTCCTTTACTGTCTGCTTCGCGCCGCTGGTATTTATTGGTGAGTACGGTAGCCACCATGTTCTTCGCGACCATGGTCTTCGCGATCGCACATCGCGATCCCAAAAAAACAGTTTTCGAACTCTGCCAAGTTAGCGCCACTTGCTCCGGTCATAAACCGGTGTCGACCCCATTCGAGCTTCAGATCACTGGGCAACTTTGCCACCAGATCGCACAAAATGGCTGGATCATGGAGGTAGTCGCTTAGGTCAATGGCAGCTATCGTGGCGCAATAGTTCTGAACGGCCAACGCCAACCGGACAATGGAGTTCAAGTCGTTTGGCCGGACAGCTTGTTCCTTCCTCAAGGCACACTGCAAGCTAGCGCTCACCAATTTCGGGCGTCCATACAGCATTCTCAGAGTGCCCATCGCGTAATGCACAGGTTCTCCTCGTTACTGTAACCACATCTCTGTGTAGACTGCTCGTAGTTGCTGATAAAGAGCAGCCACTCCTCTGGCTTGCCGGAGTATATAGGCAAATCCCTAGAGAGCACGTGAAGCGCAGCCATTTGAGCAGGGGTCAGCTCATCATACCTGGATCCTGATTCCGCACCATTCTGCGATTGCGGCGGCGGTGCCGTAAGAGCTGGCATGCGTTTCGTAGGAGCGGTTGAAAACTGCAGTATTGGCAAGATACGGCAGACTCGTGGCGCCTCCTACCTCTCTTCGCTTCTCCAGTACTGTGTCATATCCAGTACCGTTAAAAATCCGGTGTCATTACTGCCAATGGTGTAGAAGTTCTTGTCTCTTACAGGCTGTCCACCTTCAGGTGCCTTTTCGTTGGTCTGTTTCTTTTCCACCATCTTGTGGTTATGTAAAGCTCACGTCTGTCCCTGAGCGTCCAATCATGGTTTTATGTATGTTATGTACTCTTCTCACGCTGTCCACGCAAATAAGTGCGAGTGAGAGGCAACATTCAAAAGATAAGCAAGAAATTAGCAACTACTGTTGATCATTCCAATGCAGTGCAGGGTCGGTTCGAGTGGGAGCGTTGAGAAATTTAACAACTAACTCGATCTGACGCCCCACAAGGGGATTCTACATACGAAATTGGGTTTCTCCTAGCCCTTGTTGTCTCCAAGATCTAGGTGTTCATACGGACGGACATGGCTAGATCGACTCGGCTGTTGATGCTAATGAAGAATATGTTGAACCCGAACATCAAAGGTAAACGAATTACGAGCGAGGTTGAACGAATGCAAAACTGTGCTGATCATCAAGGGGAATATTTCAAAAAACAATTAAGTCTTTTTCATTTAATGTTTGTTATTATTTGCTACTAATAAAATTTAATTAGTAAACCTCGTAGTAACATGTAATGAGAGGCGGACTAACTCTTGAGACCACTGCAATGAAGGGACAAAAACAAATAACAAATCAAGTAGCTGATTCAATGACTTAACTAGAGGACTATTCAAGTTGTCCGTAAACAAATTCGTATTGAATTGAAAGTATCAAACTGGCTGAGTCGATCGCAGAGGACCGCGAGACATCACTGATATTGAAATCACCAAAAACCAACAATTGATCAGAATCAGAAAGCATTGACGCGATCGATTGAATAGCATTAAGATGAAGCAAGTAAGCAGAAATATCGGAATGTGGAGGAATGTAAGAGGCAGAAAAGCATTTATAAGATACGTAAGTACTTATAAATATAATTTCGATATTAAAATAAATAGAACTTTGAACAGACAGAACTTTAACAGGGACAAAACAAACACAGATAAACACATAAACACTTGCACGTGAGGAAAACAAACGTAGCTAAGTCGACAAGCACAGTGCAAACACAACAACAACGTAGCTGGGATGTGTAAGCAAAAAATCACAAGAGAAAAAACCACAACAACAATTAAAGGCAATTAATGCATTTGCTTTATGCTTAGGATTGAACAGCATTCAATTGAATTTAAAAACTTTAAATTTATTTTTAATAAAATACAAAGATTTATATTCGAACCGAAACCCGAAGCTAGGCTTAATACAAAACTCGGACACTACTTAAGAAAGTAATTTTGACATTTATAGAACGAAAAATTAATACAAAACAATATACTTGTTTACTCTACTAGAGTGCCTGAAACGAAAGTCCGAGAGCGAGCATCTTAAACTGAAGACTTATGGTTTGGATGGAGGATAAGAAACTATTAAGCGAATTTCAATTCAGATTCAGAAAAGGTTACGCATTAGTGGAAGCATTTCGTGATTTCTACTATATCGAAGACTTACTTAGCAAGAAAGAAAAATCAAGAGATTAAAGCTTTAATGTATACAGACGATATGGCTATTCTGGCGAAAACATGCTGCACAAACTGCAAAAGTACTGCCATACCTGGGATTTGGAAATAAATGAAGCTAAGACCAAAGTAATGATTGTCAGGGATGGAAAAGGTTATAACGCCGGTAACGAGAGGTGGCTGTTTAACGATCCAAATAGTCACCAGTGAAAAGTATCTGGGAGTAACAGTCAATAATATGAATTTCAAACCACACATTGTTGAAAAATTTAAGGACGCAAAGATAGCGCTTAACAGTACATGGAAGAATTTTTTCGCAAAACGAAACGTCATGACTAGACCAAATTTAAGCTTTTCTAGGCAACTATGAAGTGTGGG
>JBAMBM010000543.1:205000-233377 GCA_037043425.1 Hirtodrosophila duncani
TTGAGGAATAACTTTTATTTAATTGCTGGTAAAAGAAGAAATAAAGCTAAGATAAATTACATGTTAACTATATATTTGCAATGTCAAAAAAAGTATGCGACAAAAAAAAATAAAAGTCACCACAACGTTGTGAAATATTAAAAATACATTTGTGCATAATATGTCTAGTGCAGTTACCCAATTGGCTACAGCCAGGTTGCGGATGGCAGCTAGCAAAACTCTTAATGCAATTGCGGTCAAATCCAGTCATATATGTGCAAAAAAACGCGATTGCCGTGGTGGTCTCTCACTCTCCCGAATAAGAGAGAACATTCCTTGTGTTCTGTAAACATATGAATCTTAGTACATATACATTGACAGAAATGCAAGTCATTAAAAAACACAAGAATGGCAGGCTTCGGCAAGCCGAAGCTTATATACTATTAACATTGTAAATATGAGACATCGGTGTTATTTAACTTAACATTTCTTGCACTTTCAATTAAATGACAATTCATTTGAAGTCAAAAACAAAATGCATATAGGGATGTGTCACAGAAAACTCTATGCATTCATTGTCATACGTAAACACAATATTATAGTAACATTTGATTATATATTTTCGAAGATAAAAACAAAAATATTCAAGACAACTAGATTTCAGGCGTAAGAATATATGAGTATAAACATATATGAGGGGCGGTGCCACGCCCATTTTCAAAAAAATCTTTAGCCTTTGGCATTTTTCTAGTCGATAAAACTATACTGTAGAAATTTCATTGTAATTGGTCCAATAGGTTCGATTTTTTATTATCGCCTATATGAGGGGGCGGTTCCACGAAAATTTTCCAAAACGATATATAACAATTCCCTTCCCCTGGTCCGTATAAGTAAACAGTAACAATTTCATACCGATAGGTCTAATAGCTTAGGCGCCTATAACGGACAAGACAAACAGACAGACTAATTTATATATATATAAATACATAAACAAAAAATTGTTAATTAAAAAAAAATTTAAAACGTATAAATCAAATTTTGGTTAGCTTTTTATTAAATAATATGATTTTCCATATTACATAAGTAATATATATTACATAAGTATAATTTTGGTAATCAATTTGAAATTATAATAAAAAGGGGTGATGTAGCATGTGCTACAGTGTAAACACTGTAACAATTAATTGCAATGTTTATGTGACAACACGATGACCAAAAGCTTTCTTCACTTACAAATATATTATGATCATCCATTTGTACGTTGCTCACCCAACGTGAGAAGCGCATCAACAAAATATTTAAAATAAGACGACGGCGCAATTGACCAAAGCAAAATTGTGCACATACTACTCGCTCTCTCGGCCGCAGCAGCCAGCGCAGCTTTAGGCTAATGCACAATTGTTGTTGAAATAAAAATGCATTATCATAAAGAAATAAAATTCAACAGATATTCCATAAAACAAATGAATCTTTCATGAAGCTGATTAGACTCGCTCTCTGACTTTCTTTCAAAACGGCTGGGCTGCGTTTTTCTCCCGTTTTGTATTAATTTTTCGTAGTTCCGAGTTTTGTAATTGTGCCTAACTTCGGTTTTCTGTTCGAATATAAATCTATGTGATTTATTAAAGCATAATTTAGAAATAATTGAATTCATTTGAACGCGGCAATATGCAATATCATAAGCATTAATCGAATTTAATTTGTTGTTGTAGTTTTTATACTCGTACTCTAGTAAACGAGTATATTGTATTCGTGCAAATGTATGTAACAGGCAGAAGGAAGCGTCTAAGACCCCATAAAGTATATATATTCTTGATCAGCATCAACAGCCGAGTCGATCTATACATGTCCTTCTGTACGTCCGTCCGTCCGTATGAACACCTAGATCTCGGAGACTGTAAGAGCTAGAGAGACCCAATTTGGTATATAGACTCCCCTTGAGGGGCGTCAGATCGTTTGTTTTTTAATTTTGCCACGCCCCCTCCCGCCACCGCAAACAGTAAAACTTTATATCTTCCACAAATTTTAATGCATTTAGTTGAAACCCGGTTTGTATATGTATAAAATCGTAAAGAAACCTTTTGTGTGAGAACACCCCACCCCCCCTCCCCCCTCCACAAAAAAAAATTTGTTGTTTCATACGTTGTAGCGTGTCGGATATTGAATAAATGCTGAGTACGAGTATCTAAAAGTCACTATAGCTTTCTTACTTGTTTCTTTTGAGATTTGTGTTAACATAAAATAGCACTGTTTTTGTTGTTCGCTCTCTGCTTGTTCGACATCAATTACTTATCTGTTTATTTTTCTTACATCTCTTGTTATCTGCTTATCTGTGTTGTTAATAAATAATAGTGTCAGTGCTTATTTATTAAATAATTGGGGTTTGAAATTTACATATGAGTTGTGTCGACCTGCTGAAGCCGAGATGCTTTCTTTTATAAGGAACGCAAAGGTAAACTTTAATGCTCTCCACATTGGCTTTAAGCAATTGAATACAACGCCCTCGTCGCTCGCATCGAATTTCTAAACTTTCAATATGTAGTCTCTCTTACGCTTTCGTATATGATTTGGGTAGATCTGGTCCGGATAAACTCTATCGACCCTGTCTTTCGTACTCCTAGTCCGTTTGATAGCTATAGTCCCAGCCCGTACAGCGGCTGCCTAGCTTGGACGCTTTAATGGGGATAGGCAATCCAGCCAATCAAGAGGAAGTCGATGGTAAAGAAATTGAGGCTTCTTCGTCTGGGCAGGGGTCAAAACGAGCTCCCCCTGTCAAACTTTCTAGTGTCGAGCCTTCTGTATCGTTGAGTTATTCCGACACCAGCTGCTCTGCCTAGACCTCTTATCGGCGTTCCATAGCCGAAGATGGTCTTTATTTCTAGACTAGCCTCAAATTTTACATCTGAATCTACATCTGCCAAAAACTAGATTAGATAGTTCGATTATTAAGGTAGAAAAGTTTAGGTATAATGTCACTCACAATATAGATTTCTCCAAGATAGCTTTTCCGGACGACGAATATTAGTAATAGTTACTGAAACTTGGTTAAAATCTTATATATTTTTTAATTATTATATCGCTTATAGATTTGCTGTTGATTGCGGCCTTCTGTGGAAACCCATTCTGCTAAATTTTAATATCGAAATTGAATTTATAAGTTCTTACGTGTCTCATAAATGCTTTTCTGCCCCTTACATTCCTCCAGGTTTAGATATTTCTGCTTACTTGGATCATCTTAATGCTATTCAATCGATCGCGTCACTGCTTTCTGATTCTGATCAATTGTTGGTTTTTGGCGATTTCAACATCAGTAATATGTTCATTATTTTATGTAAAATCAAAAGCATATACAGATTAAGGCATTGCCAATTTGGTTTCAGAGAGTTCTTTCAAACAACTTATTCCTCTCTTAAGTATCGGTCCGAGCAGACATATTCTTATCAAAAAATCTTAACAAACAAACAAACTATATTTGGCGCAGACTATACAGATAATCTAGCCAAGGATATATTCTCAGCGTTTTCTCAGGGTCAAGTCAGCAGCGGCCATTGGAACAGGAACACACTGAATTGGATGCACTACCAAGACCAGCTACTGCTGTTCCATTTTCAATCTCGCCTCCCGACAAAAACAATTTAGATAAATTGCTGGAATATAAAAACAATAACAACGAAATGGATTTGTGTAATGCCAAATGCAACTTTGTGGATACTTCCTTTGATCCTTATTGCCTAATGATGCATTTACCGATGTACTGGCGTACTAATCCACACAATGTAATTGATGCTAACAAATTTATAAAATCCTTTCCGGATCGTATTTTGGCTGCCTTGGCCTTTAATCATTTGTTAACTTTGTCACGGAATAATTTTATAATAATTACGAAACCAAATTCCACTGTGATGAGGATTGCTTTTCAGCAGCTTTTGAAATTCTGTTCCTATAAATATATAAATACAGTGAGATGCGAAATCCCAAACCGGCCGACTTGTAAATGAAATTCCTTAATTTTTTTCGCCGACTCACGACCTTGAGCGCAAATAAATTAAAATGTCAATTATTAAATATATTTTTGTAGTACAAGTTGTACTATTTATATTTCGGGAACAGCAAATAATAATAAACATTTTTAAAAGCAGTTAAAAGCTTTATTGTTTTTCAAAATATTCTCCATGATGCTGAAAACACTTTCGCATGCTTGAAAACCAATTTTCAAAGCAGTTTTGCCACTCCAAAGGTGGGTAACGTTATTTAACGTTTCAAAAGCCTCTTTGGCGTCTAAAAACGTTGAATTAAATTTGTTTGGGTTTAATCAAGAACATACAGTCGACATTGGGTGCCAAATCAAAACCGTAAAGCGGATTAGATATTTTGACTGCTCAAAAACTCTGTTAAGTGAGTTGATTGAATTACCTAAATGAAGGACAGTCTGCTTTTGGCGGTTGTTTACCCTACTTTTCTAGAAACTTCTAGCAAACAAGTAATTGTTTACCATGTTACGTTTCTATAATGATATGGTAGTTTCATGTCCGGTTTTAGAGAAAAAAAAAGTTACCATTCACTGTTCTGTCTGTAAACAACTTTTGTTCGATTGTTGTTTGGTTTCCGGCTATACGTATATATCCATGATTCGTACCCTTTCACGATTTTACGCATGTCTTTTGAAGCACCAGGGTCGAGCTTTTTAATCACTGTTTTGATCAATTGGTAAATCGACGAGAGCCTTTTTTGTTCATGCAAAATCGAATGTATTGAAGGGGAACGAAAGTGCAAGGATTACGATTGAATTCACTATACCACTATATAGTGGTTTTTGATGGTGCCTTATCACTATACAAAGAACAGAGTTTGCCGACACATTCTTGTTGAAAGTTGAAAGATGTGAAAAATATTCCAACGAAATCCTTCTCTTGGAATTTCCATTTGTTCCAAAATGATTTTCTTTAGTCACTGTAAACAAAACAAATAGGACTTGTACATCACAACGTTATGAGTACGTTTATGCTAAAAAATGTCAAACTTTATTATGATGCTGCCAGACTTGAGCTATTGACATTAGTGTTTCCAGTTCCAGTAATATAAATAGTACCCTTCGCACTTACGTGTTATTATGTAATCGTAACTATGGAATCATTAACATTTTGTAATTTCCCAAACCTCGGATCTTTTTTCAATATGTGGACAACCCGATATGCAATAAAGGGAAAAAACAAAAACAACCTTCCCTAGTTACTGGATTACTGGATATTAAGCCATACTTTTTTTCCTAGTCCTGATTGCGTTCCGGGGAGTATTCTCAGATTCTGCGCTTTGCCAGAAGATTTGGAAGCTTTCTTTCCTCGTCTATCCCTTCTTTCTGGAAGAAGTCGTTCATTATTCCTCTCCATAAAAAGGGGAATAGGACTGATGCCCAAAACTACAGATGCATATCAAACTATCTGCTATTCCTAAGCTTTTTGAAAAAATATTAGCTTCACAGTTACAACATTCTTTTGGTTCTGTAATTTCATATGCTCAGCATGGGTTTATGAAACGTAGGTCTACCACCACTAATTTACTAGAATTTTCTTCTTTTGTAATACAAGGATTTAAGAATAAAATGAAAACTGACGTCATTTATACTGACTTCAGCAGAGCATTTGACTCTGTAAATCACTCTTTACTTATACATAAGTTGGATCTCCTTGGCTTCCCATTCAATCTTCTTCTAACTCAGAAAGTTCTATTTCAAAATACTTCTTCTATGATTACATCAGGAGTATCGCAGGGTAGCAACCTCGGTCCCCTTTTCTACACCCTATTCATCAAAGAATTTCCTCAGGTACTGTTTTTGCTTTTCCTTTAACAACTCTTCCTCCAACTTTATACTGCAAGATGACCTTGATTCTTTCCAATCGCGGTGTCAGGTCGACTTACTAAATCTCAACTGTTCTAGATGCAAAGTTATGTCGTGTTGTCGTAGAATACCGCTTCAAACATCATACTTTATTAATGATAACAATCTATATCTCCATTAATAACACTCTCAACTTAAATAAAACATATATACTAAAGCATCTAGCTGGTAGAGAATGTAAATCGTTAATGTTTCCGTAGTCTTTCTTTTCATTTTGTTATGAGGGTGCGCCACTCGGCCGGCTGGGCGGGAGGCGGTAGCTTCTGGGCTTTGCAGCAAGCCCCCTGTTTTGGTGTCGTGCGGAACCACTTTAGCGTACTGCGCACTAAATAGATGAACTTCACATATATCAGTACATTGCCATTGGCCGAGTAGTAGTTTGTCCCCGTTAAAAATTTCATTTATTTCTTTGATATCCACAATTGCTTCGATATTAGGCAGGTAATTTTAAAATTTTAATAAAAGAATACATAATATTTATCGTTTCCGTGTTTTCTTAATTGTGCGTTCTAGATCTCGGAATTTTTCTTTTTTACTTGACACAGGATTAAAGGCATTTAAGCACACATCTGTTTCTGAATCTTCAATTGTATCGATATTATTAGGTTTAAATATATTTAAATCATTAATGTCAAAAATGCACTCATTATTTGAATTAGCTAATTGTTTTCGAAATATAGCGGCACTCTTTGAAGTACGAGCTTTTGGATGTGAGGGTGGCAGCCACGAAACTCTATGAGATGCTGAATTATAAAAATAGAAGCAACCGCATCCATGATCAAACATCTCTTTCCATCCTGCATCTAAAGGATATTTACGCATTAATCGTTTATAACGGATGAGATATTTTTCATTCGGGTTTGTATGGGCAGCAGACCACTTATTAACGCAATACAAAGTACACTTATGCCAGACATTATATTTATTGGGACAACATTTATATCCCTGATAGGATTCCGTAGCTCCAATTCGTTCTTTAATACGATCAGGCCAAAAGTATTCGTCAAAGGTCTGCTTCACTTTCAAGCTGCAGTTTGTTTTTCGGTGATGTTTTTCTTCATCATCATAATTTTCAGCTATAATTTCTTCTATCGCTTCTGAGACTGCTGGAAACCCTGAAAATACATGTTTCTTAAATTTTGTATTCTTTTCTATACCATACCAAAGACAATTTCCTTTGTTTAAATGTTTTATTTTTTTTATACCATTGCAGAGGGTATTATATTTCGGAAACGATATTTGTAACGCATAGAAGGAAGCATCTCCGACCCGATGTAGTATATATATTCTTGATCAGTATGACAAGCCGGGTCGATATACCCATTACTATTGTTATGCGAATAATATAGTTTATAATTTTCACAAGAGTTATTTTTGGTATAAGCTGCTTATACGTAAAAATTGTCAAAATCGGGCCACTATATCATATAGCTCCCATATAACTGAGCAATTTACAATGAACAGTCTAAAACACAAAACTTTCCCAGAATTCAACCAATTCACTTTTTTTAAAACCCTCCTCGCCTGCTGGCCAAATTTAATCTCGATCGAACAACTATATCGTATACCTCCCATATGATGCCATCCAACTCGAACCAAAATTGGTTTATAACATTTTTAGAACCCACTCTCCATCCCCATCCACCATCGATCCCCATCCACCACAGAACCAGAGAAAAGGTATGTTTAATAGACTTGTTCATTGGGCAATGAGGTTGCAGCAATTAGGGGAGGACGAATGTTATTAGACCTCTAACTTATAAGGATATATCTGAATGGACCCATATTTAAGAGAGGAATAAGTTGTTTGAAAGAACTCTGCAAACAAATCTGCAATGACTTGATCTGTATTTGCTTCACTGCTTTTAGAAAATTAACAAATTGCTTTGCGTGCTGAGAAAGTTGGACCCTACAGCGATGCAAATATGCTTTATAGCACTCAGAATTAATCGCAGTCAACCTTGAACTAGCAGCAATAAAGCGCGAATAGTCCGAGGACCTTCCAGAGTTCTTGAACTTCCTAAAGAGTCTAGATTTGATATTTATACTCGTACTATAGCAGAGTAAAGGAGTATATTGTATTCGTGAAAATGTATGTAACTAAGCAGGAGGGCATGCAAAGTGGAAGCGCTAGAACAAGCGATGATTCCACTAATAGTGGACGGCTTCCTGGTACATGACACAGCCTCGGAAAGCGCTACTCAAATGGCAATAGAATTTAAAGTAGTGTGTCAGTGCGCGATGCTTTCAAAATGCTGGCTGATGCACACAAGAAGCCCTAGATACTGGTGAACCCAAGAGATAGCACAGGCGCGTCTGCCTGTAAGGCAGAGGAAAATGCCAGTGTGAACGCCGCCCATCTGTCTGAGCGAAAGAGTGCTCATGTATGAAACGGATGAAGGGGAAATGCACTACACAATCACCAGAGGCATTCTCCAGGGGTTCATAATTGGCCCAATGCTGTGGAAAATTATGTACAATGGGCTACTGAAGTTGTAACTACATCCCGGCACAACACTCATCGGGTTTGCAGATGATGTTGCACTAGTTACCGTAGCAAAACACCTAGATGACGCGGAGGCCATTACATATTTGGCCATGCGGTTCGTCAAAAGGTGTCTAGAGGAGAAGGCTCTGGCGCTGCGACGGTACTGGTTAGCAGCAGGAAGGTTGTGGAAATTGCCCAGATAAGGGTGGTTGAAGTACCTTGGAGTTATGATCGACCACAGGCTAAAGTTCAGAGAGTATCTGCTACAGCTACAGCGCCTGCACGAATCATGGTCAACACAGGAGGACCACAACTTCGGCGGAGACTACTTGAAGGCGTAGTGAGCTCCACACTACTGTACGGCATCCACGAATTGCACCTTGTATTAAGGGTGAGCTATGCGTTGAGGGCAGTGTCGAACGATACTGTAGTGGCGGGACTGACGCCATTCGACTTGGAGATGAAGGAGCTGCTACTGCTTGCGCCCGAAGGCAGCACATCCCTGAAGCTCAATAGGCATAATCTGCATCACCGACGAAGACGTAACAACCCCCTGGGTCATCGACTTCAAAGAAACAGCCAACAGCGGATGAGGAGCCGGTAGACGTGTACAAGAGATTAAGCCTCGTGTACAAGAGATTAAGCCTGGTGAAAACGAAAGTTATGTGAGAACCGTTGCTAGTGAGCGAAGCTGCACCCGGCGCCAATATCTATGTTAATCTCCTCTCTATTGTAGTCTGTAATATAACATTCATAAGTGTATTGATTTGGAAATATTACACATACTAATACATATGTACCAAATTTGGTTTAATTCGGATAAAAAAAAAAATCTGGTATACAAAGAGTTCATTCCGAATCTGTCAACTACATATATGGGAGATATATAGTGATCCGATCTGGATAAACTTGGGCAGCAGACGTAGAGGCTTATAATGTGATATTTAGCAAATTTTGTTCAATTTGGATTAAAAAAAACACCAATTTTGCTGTACTAAGAGTTCATTCCGAGTCGGTCGGTTATAAGGGAGCTATATGATATTGTTGTCCGATCTGGACGATTTTGACATATGAGCAGCTTTACAGCAGAAATAAGTCAATGGTAAATTTCAACTCGATAGCTCTAAAAACTAAGACTAGTTCGCATAGAAACTGACGGGCATGGCTATATCGACTCGGCTTGTCATACTGATCAATATACATACTTTATGGGGTCGGGTCCTTCTATGCGTTATAAATAACGCGGAAAAAATTATATGCTCAATGTAATGTAAACTTATTTTGTATCTATGTATGTATATACGTATGCCATTGTCTTTATACGTGCAAAGCTTATACAGCCATACATCATCGTCCCGTTATATTGAATAAACATGCCTATATTTTATGTTCTTACCGTTTTGGTTACGAACCAGCCCGCGCTGTCTTAATCTTTGCAATAGCACTGGAGGTAAACTCATTATAAAATTTATCAAATTTTATCTTTTGTTCCAAATATGCGGCACACGCAGTCTGACCAAAAATTGCAATCCGAATAATACTAAATTTTAGATAATATATACCAAATATACGGTATTCACTGTAAAATACTGTAACCAATTTCTATTTGAGAATTGTTTTTCAAGTACTATTGCCAGGGATGGCCAGTAAAATCAACTTTAATATCGTCAGTGGGCTTATATGAGTGTGGTCATGCTCTACGTGAAATCGCCTTTAAGCCAGCCAAGAGATTTTCTCAATTTGGGGATGTGTGATGTATGTAATTTTTCGATGTTTAGTTAAACGACACAAAGGCGGACCTTCGAAGTTTCGTTTTAACCACAGCTGATCTTTTCACAGTCCGCACACAGACTAGCTAGTCACCTGAGGGTGGTTTCGACCCTCGGCGCAGCGCACAGAATAGCCGTGAGGTCCCGGTTAAAAAAAAACCAAAAACCGCAAAATACTTCCAAATGCCATCTATCGCATGGTTTTATAAGTGACTTATATGTTGGTGCCACAGGGATCCCACCCTTCCATACAATGACTTCTACTATTGTCCACCGTCCTCAATCCTCGCAATCATATTTATGATCCTTAATATTTATTAACATATAGATTTAAAACTAGTTAAAAATCTGAGAATACATTTTAATTAAATTAAGAGTAACAAGAAAGAAAAAAAAATAAATGAAGGCTAGCTCTGGTAAGCCATGCACATTGTAAATATATAACGAAGGTGAAAGCAGCTGAGAGACACCATGATATATATTGCTCATTAGAGACGAGTTCACAAGCGGAGCCTCTCGTCGCACCTCGTTCCCGTACAACACTATGATATGTAGGACTTAGTCGGCAGGCAACGAGGTCAGCAGTATTTTGCAGCTGCTCTACTTCTCGGTTTCGGCACATGGCATGATATATCGCCAGCTCCGGCGACGCTGGGTTTGGTTTCTTGCTTTATGCTTTATGTGGTCGGAAAAGCTTCATGTGCCTAGTAAACCAAATAAATATGCATTCACATTTTCTTGGCATACATTCACATAAAATGCGAATATTATTTTTAAAATTTCCAAGATACTTCAATGACCAACGACATAGATCAAGGCAGCCACACCATTTACTATGTTGAAAATTTTCTACTATAGCTCAAAAGAAGCTGAAGACAACACGATATATCTATTTCCATGTCGATCTTTGTTTTGGAATCATATTTAGTATATGTACTAATATCTGCCAGGGGAAGATCAAGAGCTAGTGGTGTAAGAAGACCGACTTATCGATTAGTATCGATTTATATTGATGTGAAATTAATTGTACAGTGTACTAATCAAGAAATACATATCCGTGATAAAATAAAATGATCGATTTATCGTTATCCGATGAGAGACGGTCTTGCAAGAAAAACAACAACAACAAAATCACAAGCACTGGCGGCTACGCAACCACATTGCCAGGAACAGAATACGAATCGTCGGCTTCAACTCACAAATTTAAAAATATCTGTCTCTCTTATATTATATATATATATTATATAAATGTGCGTGTGCATGCTACTATCTGCTACCCTTGAAAACGAATTGAACGCATGTGTTTAAACATTTTCGTCCTTTTCTTGTGGAAAACGCATTCGAAATACAATTTTTTTTATTTATTATTTGCTTTCTAGTGCTACAAGTAAGAACTTATAGCATCTATCACTAATCACTAATAGCTTTTAAATAATATGCATTTTATAGCTCTAACATTTAAAACTTTTAAAAATTATTTTAAACTTAAGGTTTTATTTTACACATTTCCGCTTGCTTAAAGCCTATTTGCTTCGCTGTAGGATCCAGTTTTCTCACTATTTAATTTTTACTATTTATTATTTTAATATTTTAGAACTATTTAATATTTTATAACTTTGTTAATTCAAAACAAAAATATGCCCTTCCCGATTCTTTACCTTATAAAAACACTTAAGCATATGCATATCAATGCATCGCCGATTTGTTTGCAGAGTTTTTTCAAACAACTTATTCGTCTGTTAAGTATTGGTCTGATCAGATATACCCTTATAGCTTACACAGGTATAATAACATCCCACCTCCCCTAATTACTGAAAGCATGTTGCTAACGCACTTAACTCTATTAAGTATAACTTTTTCAAAGCATGGGCTTATGAAGCATAAAAGCAAAACTTAAAATCGTCGGCGTAAGGTGAAGAGAATTACCAAGGTGGCTATTCTGCAGTAGCGCTCATGTGCTTCGAAAAATATTTCTTAAAAAGAACTTTCTGAGTTCTGAGATTCAGGTAGTCGGAGATCCCTTTAAGAAGATGGGATGGGAAACCAAGGAGATCTAACTTATGAATAAGAAAACAGGGATTTACCGAGTCAAATGCTTTGCTGAAGTCAGTGTAAATGACGTCAGTTTGCATTTTATTGTTAAATCTTTGTATTACAAAAGAAGAAAATTCTTGTAAATTAGTGGTGGTAGACCTACGCTTCAAAAATCCATGCTGAGCAGATTAAACTATAGAACCACAAGAGTGTTGTAACTGTTAAATTAATATTTTTCAAAAAGCTTAGGAATAGCAGACAGATTTGATATACCTCAGTTGTTTAGGGTATCCCCCTTTTTATGGAGAGGAATAATGAACGACTCCTTCCAGAGAGAAGGGAAAGACGAAGAATTTAAAGATAGATGAAAAAGCTTCAGAATCGGCTTACAAAGCGCATCAGCGCAGAATCTGAGAATACACCCGGAGCACCTTCAGCAACAGGAAAAAAATTAGGATTAATAGACTTAAGTTTATTAAGCAATTAGCTTTTAGTGACTAGGGGAAGTGGGATGTTAATAGACCTATGTAAGCTATAAGGGTGTGTCTAATCAGACCCATGCTTAAGAGAGGAATAAGTTGTTGGAAAGAACTGTGCAAACAAATTGGCAATGCCTTGATCTGTATTTGCTTTAGTATTTAAATAAAACAATGAAGAATGTAGGACAGATGTTTTTTACGTTTTGAATTAACAAAATTATAATGTTGTTTTGGGTCCTGAGAAAACTGAACCGTACAGCAACGCAAATATTTGCTTTATAGCACTCGGAATTAATGACAGTGAACCTTGAACGAGCAGCAATATAGCGCGAATATTCAGAATACTTTCGCGAGATTTTGAACTTCTTAAAGAGTCTAGATTTGATATTTTTTTAATTAGACAACTGTGGAGTAAACCAAGGAGGCTTATTACGCCTAATATGACTACTGAACGGAACCAAATCCTTAAAATGCAATAAAGAATTTTGTAAAAGAAGTCAACCGCACTGTCGATATCTGTACAAGTGTACAAGTATGACTAGTCTGATTGAAGGATGACATTGTTAAGGCTATCGAAATCAGCTTTTCTAAATGAATATGTTTGAATATGAATATGAAAGGGGTCTTCAGGAAGCAAATGCGGACTGACCACTGAAAGGGAAGGGTCAGAAGCAAATATCAAATCAAGTTGACGATTCAATGAGTTTGTTACACAGTTAACTTGAGATAAAGACAATTCAAGTAGGCCGTCAACAAATTCGTGTTGCTTTGAAGGTATCAAACCGACTGAGTCGATCACAGAGGACCATGTGACATCACAGATGATGAAATCACTAAAATCCAACAATTCATCAGAATCAGAAAGCATTGACGCAATCGATTGAATAGCATTAAGATGATCCAAGTAAACAGAAATATCAGAACGAGTAGGAATGTAAGAGGCAGTGTTAAAGACAGAAAAACATTTAAGAGACACTTTAGTACTAATAAATTGCATTACGTTAGGAAAATTAAGCATAGCAATATGTTCCGACAGGAGGCCGGAATCAACATCAATTAATACGCCACCACGACGATCAAATCTATAGGCAGTATAATTATTAGGAAAAATTGTCTAACTCTAAGATATCGGGCTTTAATCAAGTTTCTGTAAAAATTAAAATATGAAAATCAAAAGATAGGCTATCTGTGTAAAGTTTAGCGAGTTTAGATTCAAGGCCTCTAATATTTTGGTAGGCAAGAAAAAAGTTGTTAGTTTTTTGGAGCTATGTTAAAGGGTACGGATTGTGCAGCAGCAGGGAGTCCAATGGGTATCCGATTTCTAGTTCTAGCTTTAAACCCTTTCACGACAAGGTGGTCAGCCCAGTAACTTTTTGGCAGATTCTGTCAAAACATTTATCCGGAACACCTATCTTGAAAGAAGCTATATTGCGAATATAATAGCTATAATATAGCTATAATATTAAACCTCAACTTCTCTACCTTAATATTCGAACTATGTAAATTTGTTATGGCCTGTACATTTGCGGAAACATCTTCAGATGTAGAATCTACGGCTAGTCTAGAAATAAAGACCATCTTCGGCTTTGGAATGCCGATGAGGAGTCTAGGCAGAGCAGATACAGCAGTGGGTATGCTGCTGTCTGAGGACACCACACTGGAAAGTTCGACAGGGCGCGCCTTTTCCGACATTTGCGCAGACGAGCAACCTTCAATTTTATTGTCATCCGCCCTCTCCAGAATGGCCGGAGGGCCCATCCCCGTTAAAGCGTCCGCATTTGGTAACTGCTGTACGGGCTGGGGACTGTAATTATTGAGCGGCTATTAGTACGATAAATAGAATATCTAGAACAGGGGTTTCCGGCTCTATAACCACAGGGTCAATAGAGTCCTTATCCAGAAGAGATCTACCCAGATCATTTACTTTCTTGCACTTAAGAGACTCCATATTAAAAGATGTGAAATTTGATGCGAGCGTCGTGAATGACATATTTAATTGCTTAAAGCCAACGTGGAGAGCATTACAGCCTTCAGCAGGTCGACATCTGTAAAATAATCGCTTACATGGACACTGATTTTGGTACGTTTAAAATGAATGGTGTTACGACAGAGCCAACACAAAAGCATAGGCTCGGAAGAATCTGCCTTGAAAGGGCAACTTTTTTTTTAGCAGTCAGCAATTGGAATTGAGAAAACAATGGGAATGATAGAAATTTTAAATTTCTCACTAAGAAGCTGGTAGCAGAAAACGGACGATACAACAACAAGCAACCGATAAAATTTATCACTGGGTGGGCAGCTGGCAGCAATGTAACGAAAGCAATGTAACGGTTTACAAACGAACAACGCAAACGCAAATGCAAAACAATAACAAAATATGACTAGCAAGACAGAGAGTCTAAAAATAGCAATAATCTTTACAGGCTGAGCAGAAGCAAAAACAAAAACGCAGAAAGCAGAGCGCACTGGTTTGTTTAAGCTTACAGCTCAGCTTTTGGTTTATATTTCACAATAATTAAATGAAATACAAAAATAAGCAATTTAAGCAGATAAGTGCACTATGGTTTGTTGTTTTTACTTTCACTGCGACTCGGTCGCACGTTATGCGGCTGCGCCCCTCGGCCGGTTGGGCGGGAAGTGGGAGTTTCTAGACTGAGCTTCGCGCGTTACAAGCCAAGTGGCTTGTAAGTCAACTTAACGATATTAAAAAAAAAGTGGCTGCGCGTCACGTGCCCGGAACTGGTGAGCGCTAGCCTGCAGGGTGCCTTGAGGGAGGACCAAGCTGTCCGGCCTGACTTGAACTCTATTGTCCGGTTGGCGTTGGCCGTTCATAACTATTGCGGCACGATAGCTGCCATTGGCCTAAGCGACTACCTTCATGATCCAGCCCTACTATGCGATCTGGTGGCAAAGTTGCTCAGTGATCTGAAGCTGGAATGGGGTCGACACCGGTTTATGACTGGAGCATGTGGCGCTAACTTCGCAGGGTTTGACAACTGTTTTCTTGGGATCGCGATGTGCGCCACCATGGTCTTACCGTACTCACCACGAAATACCAGCGGCGCGAACAAGACAGCAGTTTTTAGTACAATATACCTGCCGGCCACCCTTCTGAAGAACCAGAAGATCCCTCGAGTCCCAAGTGCAGCGGAACTCATCAATTGTCGGATTGTGGTGAAATTCAGGGTCCGAGCACAGACGATCGGTAGGCGATTGTGAGAAATGGAAGGCTATGATTCTGCTGTTTCATGTCTCATGCTATACGGCAATGGACAGCTAAGAAGCGATGCGACGTAAACGGTTGCCAGGCACCACAAAAAGTTTTGTTGTATTCGGTTGTTGCAGTGGTAGGCAAAAAGGCCAATCCAACGAGCACTTCCGTTCCATGACAAAGACGTGTCCAAGGCTTTGTTTCGCTATGTCCCAATCACGCTCGCCAATCACTTACGCCTTGATTGATGAAGGCGCCGCATGCACGATAATGCAACAATCTCTGGGGGACGAGCTGGAATTAGACGGTCCAGAGGGACCGTCTGGCCTTAGATGGACAGGAGACGTGACGCAGACCGAGCCAAATTCTAAGTCGGTCTGCCTGATGAAGGACGTGCGCGCGGTAGCACAGTTAGACCTACCTGTACAGTTTTTTGATAGACATGCTATGAAGACACAGTCATCTGCAGGGATTCCCTATCACGCCGTACAGCGACGCTTAAGCCCAGATTATTATCGGACTTGATAATATCAAGGTTAGCGTTCCACTGGAGCTGCGAGAATTGGACGGAGATAACATCATCGCAGTGCGCAGCCGACTTGGGCGGTCCGTGTATGGACGCCACGGGTCTTAGGGCTCAACATTGGCAAGAGTATTGCACGTATGTCAGTGCACCGATGAAACCAGCATAAGAAAGTTGGATGAGGCCATGAGAAGCTTCTTCTCGTCGATCGGCGTGAACATGACTGTCGAGCACCTACGGTCGAAGGAAGATGAACGTTCTACGCTGATAATGGAGTCGACGACGAGCTACGACCCAGTTAAGAAACGACGGCAGTCTCGACCGTTGTGGATGTACGACAAAGTAAAATTGCCTGACTCTTATCCAATGGCAATCAAACGTTTAAAATGCCTGGAAACGAAGATGTGAAAGGACACTGACCTAAAAGCCTTCATGATGAACACAATTGACAGCTACAAGTTCAAAGCATACATCCGAAAACTTGATAAATGTGAGCAACCATCCAGTTCCAAATCATGGTTTCTTCCTATATTTACAGTTACGAATGCAAACAAAAATAGCAACAGCGCAATAGCCGACGAAGGTACCAAATGGACGAGAACACCCAAAATCAATGGATCAACACGTTCGTTTATCGGCCCGTGACGGACATGGCCATCAAAAGGTTGACGTTGGAATGTTACAGTCTGCGGAGAAGTCCGTATACATATCTTCTCTAGCCTGCATATCGCCAGACCCGGAACGGCTCAGCAAACTAGAGCGGCTGCGATCTGCACAGCGCCGCGCACTAGAATACTTGCGAGCCATAATCAAGAAGTCGCGTGGAGAACCGCTGCAGAGTCTTTTGCTGCTTAGACGTGACGAGGAAACAGACGAAAACAGACGCGTTTGTCAAGAGGAGTTTTTTTTTATGAAATCCTGAAATCCTCAAGGCTGGAGGCGGAGTGACCGGTAAAGCGCATTGTTCAAATATTCTCCCAACCTTGATGTATTGGAAGTACTGCACATTAAACGACGAAACGATGGAATTAAAGTCGTTGCAATTAATGTAAAGAGCCCCAAAATTCTGCCAAGACGACATCGAGTGACGTATCTGATCGTGGAATTCTATCACAGGCGATATCTACGGCGCCAATGGAGCTTAAATTTCAAACTCTTAAGTTCACCTTTATACCATCAGGCGCGCCGCACATGGGCGGCGTATGGCAGCGAATACTATGTTCTCCTAAATCTATACTTCCATAAATCCTACCAACGAAGGACTTCGAGAAGAGGTGCTGTGTGCAACATTTGCTGACTTAGAACTCATACTCAATTCCCGACCGTTGACGTACGTGCCGCTTGAAGGTGCCGATGCTGTAACGTTAACCCCGAATCACCTTTTAGTTGGCAACTCAAGTGAGCTGCGAGAGAGCAGATCCATGGATTCATCAGGTGCCAGATTAGCAAAGGGCTTTTGAGCCGCTTGCTAATTGGCCGATCGCTTCTGGAAGAGATGGGTGCGCGTATATCTACCCACTCTGACAAGGCGAACAAAACGTATCTAGCTGTCGCCAGATCCAATTGCTGTAAACGACGTGGTGCTCATCGTGGGTGAGGCTTGGTTCTAGAGGTGCACCTAAGGAAGGATGGCCAAGTTAGAAGCGCAGTCGTACGTACTAACGAAGGGCTTCTAACGCTTCCTGTTATTAAACTAAGAAAATTTGATGTCAGGAAACTTAGTAACGCACTATGTAGTAACCCAAGTGAATTACGGGGTGGGGAATGTTGTGGCGCAAATAAAGCATAAAGCTTGCGCGCCCATATCCAATTATGCTCGTGAACCGACCCTGCATTGGAATAAGCAACGGTAGTTGCTAATTTTTTGCGACTCTTATTTTTTGCGTCACTCGCACTAATTAGAGAACATACAGCTTCCAGTATGCAGCTGGGGTGGGCAGAGCACATGTGTAAGTGGATAAGTAAGCTAAACTAAAATAAAGTAAAAATAAAATTAAATAAATTTAAATAAACGTTAAACTTTGCTTGTCCTTCAACGACTCTTCTTCCCACTTTAGGCTGCAAGATGACCTTGATTCTTTTCAATTGTGGTGTCAGGTCAACTTATTTCAACTGTTCTAATTGCAAAATTATGTCGTTTTGTCGTGGCATAGCTCTTCAGATATCGTACCTTCTTAACGATATGCACCTTGATCGTACCGACTCAGTTGTTGACTTGGGTCTTCTTGTAGACCCTAAATTAAAATTCGACTTACACATTTCAATTACCGTCAATAAAGCTGTGGGTGTTCTGGGCTTATCATGGTCGAAGGAATTTAATAATCCTTATATAACCAAACTACTGTATACTTCTCTTGTCCGACCTATTTTAAAGTACGCATCTCGAGTTTGGTGTCCACAATACAGGAATCACCAGGACCGCATTGAGTCTGTTCAAAAGAAATTTTTACTGTTTAATCTCCGCGGGTTGAAATGGGACCCCAATAACCCCCTCTCTTCATATTCAAGTGGGCTTTTGCTAATAATATCTATCTTCAGCATTGTAATTTAAACGATCTCTTGCATGCTTGACCACTTCAACTTGCTGCTCATTGTACGCATCGTCTCGACACTAAAAAAAAAGTAAGAGCGCTATAGTCGATGTTCCGACTATAAAAACTCGTACTCAGCATTTATTCAATATTCGACACACTTAAAAGTATGCAACACTTTGTTTTATTCTGAGGGTATGGTGCTCTCTTACAAAATGTTTTTTTATATTACAAATATTATCCAATCTTAATTAAATTTGGCAAATCGGTAGAATATGTGCTTATGTATATATAAAAAATTGTGTCGAAATTGTATTACATATGTTTTTTATAGAGTTACCGGGGCTGGAGGGAGCGTGCCAAAATTTGAAAACAAACTTGACCTGACGAAACTTTGTAACGAATTTGGTGTTTCTATCTTTTATTTTCTCTGAGATCTAGGTGTTCATACAGACATACATGGCTAGATCGACTCGGCTGTTGATGCTGATCAAGAATATGTGTACTTTATGGGGTCGGAAAGCTTCCTTTTGCCTCTTACATACACTTGTTTGAAGAAAAGCTCGTACTTCATTTCGAACACAATTAGCTAATGCCAATAATGAGTGCATTTTTGACAATTATGATTTTATTATACTTAAACCTTATAATATTAAGACAATTGAAGAATCAGAAACAGATGTGCGATTAAATGCTTTTAATCCTGTGTCAAGTAAAAAAGATAAGTTCCGAGATCTAGAACGCGCACTTAAGAAAACACAGAAACAATATATATTAGGTATTGTTTTGATAACATTAAAAAAATGACCTGTCTAATATCGAAGCAATTGTAAATATCATAGAAATAAATTAAAAATTTTTCTTTAGTTGCGGATAACGGAAAAAACTACTACTCGTGCAAAGATAAAGTGCTGATGTGTGAGAGGTTTGTTTAATCAGTTTCATTAAAGATTCATTGGTTTTACTTTAACTTCTGTTCCATTTTATTTCATTATTCATTGCCGGTGACGCTGACAGCGGGAGCGGCTTCCTTATATTTATACTTATACATACATATATATTTGGTAGTATGTGCACATAATTTGGATTTGGTCAATTGCGCCGTCGATTTATATTAAATATGTCGAAGCTGCGCTTCTCACCATTACAATTACATTTGCAGTTATATGTTATATGGTAGCTATATAACATAGTTATCCGATCTTGATGAGATCAGGCCTGCGGATGTAGGGCCTGCTCAAATGGATGCATTTGGATTTTGTTTGATTTGGATGAAAAAGAGAAAAGTTATGCTACCAAATGTTCATTCCGGAACAATGGGTTATATAGGAGCTATATGATATAGTAGTCCAATCTGCATACAACTTGAACTTAGCCAACGTGCAGACAAAAGAAGCAAAAGAAGAAATATCAGATCTGTAGCTTTTAAGACTTTTGATATCTTTGTGGTGAAATAGAAAGACGGGCATGGTTATATCGATTCGCCTTGTCCTGCTGATCCAGAATATGTGTGTTTTATAGTCGGAAACGCTGCCTTCTATGCGTTGCAAACTTCCTGACAAAATTAATTTACCATTTTGTGAATGGTATACAAATTGTTTGGTATACGTTTTATAATTTTATAACCTTTAAATATAGTACAAGGGTAAAAATGTATGTAAGAGGCAGAAAGATCTTGGAAACTACAAGAGATAAAAACTTAAAATTTGCATTTTAATCTTCCATAAATATGCACCCAGATCAAGTTTGTTTTATTTTTTGCCACGCCCACATTTTGGGTGGCCCCCATACAAACTATAGCCAATTTTGCTTTTTTTATTTCACAGCTTCATTGGTTTTCATTGGAATTGAACCAAATTTGGGTATTATATGACCTAGAGGCATCTACATCAACTGACCAAATTTGATTACGATTAGTCCACTGTATCAAATAGCACCCACAGAATTGCTTTTTTCGGCATGAATAACACAATTTTGTTTTTCATCCAAATCGAACCAAATTCAGTTTGTATCCATTTTAGGATGAATTAAGTCTATTGACCAAATTTTATTCAGATCGGTCAACTACATCACACAGTCATCACACAGTCTCTATAGAACCCTTTTTTTTCAAAATGAACACAAAATGTTTGTGTTTTATTAAAATCGAACCAAATTTGGGTTTTATCCATTTAAGAAGGCCCCACATTCACAGACAAAATTTTATTCAGATGGGATACTTGATCATATAGTCCCCATATGATTTTTCGGAATTTGGGGTTCATTCATTCATGTTTGTTTTTCATCCAAATCGAGCCAAATTAAGTTTATATGCATTTTAAGAGTCCCCAAGTCCGAATTTTTAAGAAGTTGATCAAGGGTATTTTTTATATATTTAATAGCGGTTTATTAGGTACAAAGTATTTAACTCTTTTAACACTCGTACTCTAGTAGAGTATACGAGTATATTGTAGTCGTGCAAATGTATGTTACATTCAGAACTAAGCGTCCAAGATCCCATAAAATATATATATTCTTGATCAGCATCAACAGCCGAGTCGATCTAGGCATGCCCGCCCGTATGGTCTGTATACTCCCCTTGTGGGGAGTTTGTTTTTAAATTTTGCCACGTCCCCTCCCGCCCCCGCAAACAGCAATAACACCTTCGTAGATGATTGGCTCCTATAAGTCCATGATGAAGATGATATGATCCAGCTGGCAACAACCGTAAAAAGAATCCACTCAGACGGCGGATTCGATATGAGAAACTGGACGAGCAACTAAGCACACACGATTCTGGATATGGAGAGCGAAACCACCGCAGTGGTCAGAAGCATTGCGATGATGACTAGGAGAAGGTTCTAGGCATGTGGGGCTACCAAAGAAGGATTTTTTGAAGTTTGTTGTTAAACTGGTCCTGATGGCAAAGGCAACTGCAACCAAGCGCCGAGTTCTAAGCATAGTCATGTCTATTTTTGACCCGCTTCGACTCCTTGGTTCTTTAACATACAAGCTAAAATCATACTTAAAAACATCTGTCGATCAGGAGTTAGCTGGGACGGGCCGTTAATAATGAATGTGACTGGAAGCGCTGGGTGGATTTGTTACCGAAGCTAAACGTGGTGCACCGAAAATGTGCAGCTGCATACATTTGTAGACGAAAGGGTCAATGCATACGCTGGTGTTGAATTTTTGCGGGCTGAGCTAGATGGCGTTGTAAGCTGCTCATTGGTTGCTTCAAGGACGCGAGTGGCTTCAGGAAGGATGGCCAAATGTGAAGCGCTGTCGTACGCACTTGTATTGTTATGGGTTTTTTATTAATTTTTATTTTTAATTAATGGAGCAGCAAAGGTGCTGCTTCCAACGTTCAATTATATCTGTTCTTACATTTTTCCTTAAGTTCTAAGTAAGCCTAAGTCCCATAACTGCGCTGCCTGCAGTTGGACAACATAGCGACGGTTATGTATATTCTATATAGTATGTGTATGTAATTATGCATATCTGCTGACGCACAGGCTGTTTAAGCATTTGTACTTCAATAAATGGGAACTAGAAATCAGACTACCATCGAAATCACTTTGTATTTTCTTCTCTCTGCAAGGGCAGAGCATGAACATTTTGACGACCGTGACAAGACCCTGTAAAGTCAGTTCGGGTGTCCGTTAAAAATTGGAAGTGACTACGGAATTTTATAGATTTGGTCAAAGCACTAGCGAGTGGCTTAATATTATTATTATATACCAGCTGCACCAGATCATTTACTTTCTTGCACTTAAGAGACTCCATATTAAAAGATGTGAGAGAATGACATATTTAATTGCTTAAAGCCAAGAGCATTAAAGCCTTCCTTTGCGATTCTTAAGAACAACCGCAACTCGGTTTCAGCAGGTCGACACAACTCGTATGTAAATTTGAAACCATGATTATTTGTAAAATAATCGCTTACACGGACACTGATTTTTGCACATTTGAAATGAATGATGTTACGACAGAGCCAACAAAAAAGCATAGGCTCGGAAGAATCAGCCTTGAAAGGCAACTTTTTTTTGTGGTAGGCAGCCATTGGAATTGACAGAACAATGGGAATGATGGAAATTTTAAATTTCTCACTAAGTAGCTGCTAGCAGAAAACGGACGACAGAACAACAAGCAACCGATAAAATTAATCACTGGGTGGGCAGCTGTCAGCAATGTAACGAAAGCAATGTAACGGTTTACAAACGAACAACGCAAACGCAAATGCAAAACAATAACAAAATATGACCAGCAAGACAGAGAGTCTAAAAATAGCAATAATCTTTACAGGCTGAGCAGAAGCAAAAACAAATACGCACAAAGCACTGGTTTGCTTAAGCTTATAGCTTAATTTGCACAATAATTAAATGAAATACAAAAATAAATAATTTAAGCAGATTAATCAAGTGGACTAAAAGGTTACGTTAAAACCGAAACCGAAATTATGCACAATAAAAGAATAAAAGAAAACTTGGACACAACTTAAAATTTGATACACTAACGCAAAGAAAATAGCACAATACGGGAGATTGAAAAACAGCAACCGTCTTGAGCCGATGTCAGAGAGCGAGTGATGTTTATGGTTTGTTTTTTTTACTTTCACTGCAAGTGAGCGAGCGACCCCGAGTTTTTTCCTGTCTTCGCGACTCGTGTCGCACGTTATGCGGCTGCACCCCTCGGCCGGTTGGGCGGGAAGTGGGAGCTTCTCGACTGTGCTTCGCGTGTAGGGAGGATCCAGCTGTCCGGCCTGACTTGAACTCTATTGTCCGGTTGGCGTTGGCCGTTCAGAACTATTGCGCCACGATAGCTGCCATTGGCGTAAGCGACTTCCTTCATGATCCAGCCCTACTATGCGATCTGGTGGCAAAGTTGCCCAGTGATCTGAAGCTGGAATGGGGTCGACACCGGCTTATGACCGGAGCATGTGGCACTAACTTCGCAGAGTCCGACAACTGTTTTCTTGGGATCGTGATGTGCGCCACCATGGTCTTACCGTACTCACCACGAAATACCAGCGGCACGAACAAGACAGCAATGGAGCGGTTTTTAGTGCATAATATACCTGCCGGCCACCCTTCTGAAGAACCAGAAGAGTCCTCGTGTCCCAAGTGCAGCGGAACTCATCATTTGTCGGATTGCGGTGAGTTTAATTTATTATTCTGCTGTTTCATGCCTCATGCTATACGGTAATGCACAGCTAAGAGGCGATGCCACGTAAACGGTTACCAGGCACCACACAACGTTTTGTTGCATTCCCAATCACGCTCCATGCAGTAGAGTTTGTTGATAAAGAGCTGCTAGGAAGACACAGTCATTTGCAGGGACTCCTTATCACGCCGTACAGCGACGCCAAGGCCCAGATTATTATCGGACTTGATAATATCAAGGTTAGCGTTCCACTGGAGCTGCGAGAATTGGACGGAGTGCAGCCGACTTGGGTGGTCCGTGTATGGACGCCACGGCTCTGAGGGCTCAACATTGCCAAGAGTATTGCACGTATGTCAGTGCACCGATGAAACCAGCATAAGCAAGTTGGATGAGGCCATGAGAAGCTTCTTCTCGTCGATCGGTCAAAGGGAGGTGAACGTTCTACGCTGATAATGGAGTCGACGACGAGCTGCGACGCAGTTAAGAAACGTCGGCAGACTGGACCGTTGTGGAATTACGAGAAAATAAAATTGCCTGACTCTTATCCAATGGCAATCAAACGTTTAAAATGCCTGGAAACGAAGATGTGAAAGGACACTCACCTAAAAGCCTTCCTGATGAACAAAGTTGACAGCTGCAAGTTCAAAGGATACATCCGAAAACTTGATAAATGTGAGCAACCATCTAGTTCAAAGTCATGGTTTCTTCCTATATAATACAGTTACAAATCCAAACAAGAAGAAGAACTCGTCTTGCATGGGATGCGAATGCTAGTCGATGACGTTTGCCTGAACGATGCCTTGCTCAAGGGTCCAGATGCAGTGGCATCCTTGGTGGGCATACTCATACGCTTCCGGGAACGCTCTGTAGCCATAGCAGGTGACATCCGAGAGATGTTTCACCAGGAGAAGAACAAGCGGCGCAAAAATTCTTTTGGCGCGTTGGAGAATCATGGCGGCCACAAGGAATATATGGGATGCAAGTCATGACATTTGGAGCTTCATGCTCGCCAGCTTTAGCCAATTACATAAAGAATGCGAAACGCGTTCAGGAGACGCACCCGAAGGCTGTGAAGGCAATCTGCATTAACACCTTCGTAGATGATTGCCTCCAATCAGTCTATGATGAAGATGAAATTATCCAGCTGGCAACTACCGTAAAAAGAATCCACTCAGACGGCGGATTCGATATGAGCAACTAAGCACACGCGATTCTGGATATGGAGAGCGAAACCACCGCAGTGGTCAGAAGCATTGCGATGTCCGATGACGACCAGGAGAAGGTTCTAGGCATTTGGTGGCTACCAAACAAGGATTTTTTGACGTTTATTGTTAAGCCGGACCTGATGGCAAACGCATCTGCAAGTAGGGCAACCAAGCGCCGAGGTCTAAGCATTTCTATTTTTGACCCGCCTGGACTCCTTGGATTCTTTAACATACAAGCTAAAATCATACTTCACAACATCTGGCGATCAGGAGTTAGCTGGGACGAGCCGTTAATAATGAATGTGACTGGAAGCGCTGGGTGGATTTGTTACCGAAGCTAAACGTGGTGCACCGAAAATGTGCAGCTGCATACATTTGTAGACGAAAGGGTCAATGCATACGCTGGTGTTGAATTTTTGCGGGCTGAGCTAGATGGCGTTGTAAGCTGCTCATTGGTTGCTTCAAGGACGCGAGTTGCTTCAGGGGTACCAATCTCTATACCTCGGATGGAGCTCACGGCTGCAGTTCTAGGCCTGCAGCTGTCGTAAGTTCTGTGCGCCTTGATCGGCGATGTTTCTGGACTGATTCGAAGGATGTATTGGATTCGATCAGATGCGCGCAAGTTCCCGCAATTCGTCACACTGAGCATGGAGAAATTCTAGAGGCGCTGGACTACTTGCGAGCCGTAATCAAGAAGCCATGTGGAGAACCGCTGCAGAGTCTTTTGCTGCTTAGACGTGACGAGGAAACAGACGAAAACAGACGCGTTTGTCAGGAGTTTTTTTTATGAAAACCTGAAATCCTCAAGGCTCGAGGCGGAGTGAGTGACCGGAAAAGCGCGTTGTTCAAATATTCTCCCAACCTTGACATATTGGAAGTACTGCGCATTAAAGGACGAATCGATGGAATTAAAGTCGTTGAAATTAATGTAAAGCGCCCCAAAATTCTGCCAAGACGACATCGAGTGACGTATGTGATCGTGGAATTCTATCACAGGCGATATCACCACCTCTACAATGAGATAGTAGTCAACGAGATACGCCAACGGTACTAGATCAGCGGTGTTAGAGCATTGGTAAGATATGTTCCAAGGAACTGTCCCAGGTGCCGAATACGTCGCGCATGACTAATGCCACTAGAGATGGGCGATGTTCCGTTGGAGCGAATATCGCCACAAACACTGCCCTGCACATACAAGGGGGTAGATTATTTCGGACCTATTGACGTAATTGTGGGGCGACGCCGAGAATTACACATGAATTACAACAACAGCTGTTAATTTGGAGATTGCGCCATCCCTGTCCACTGACTCACTTTTATGTGTCATGAAAGCGTTTGTCGCAAGCAGTGGAGTGCCTCGGCAGATCTTTTCGGATAACGGAATGAATTTCCGAGGCGCTAACCGAGTTTTGAAGGAAGAAATCGATCGTATATCTACGGAGATAATGGAGCTTAAATGTCCAACTCTTAAGTTCACCTTTATAAAATCAGGCGCGCCGCACATGGGCGGCGTATGGCAGCGAATAGTACATTCCTAAATCAATACTTTCATAAATCCTACCAACGAAAGACTTCGAGAAGAGGTGCTGCGTGCCGCTTTTGCTGACGTAGAGCACATACTCAATTCACGACCGTTGACGTACGTGCCGCTTGAAGGTGCCGATGCTGTAACGTTAACCTCGAATCACCTTTTAGTTGGCAACTCAAGTGAGCTGCGAGAGAGCGGATCCATGGATTCATGAGGTGCCAGATTAGCAAAAGGGCTTTCGAGTCGCTTGCCAATTGGCCGATCGCTTCTGGAAGAGATGGGTGCGCGAATATCTTCCCACTCTGACAAGGCGAACAAAATGGTTCTAGCTGTCGCCAGATAAAATTGCCGTAAATTGGCATGGCCCAAAGGCTTGGTTCTAGAGGTGCACCCTAGGAAGGATGGCCAAATGTGAAGCGCTGTCGTATGCACTTCAACAAAAACCATGTTTAGACATTTTTTGACACTGTCAAGAAATTCTTTACACAAAATAATTTTATTTAGTCTAAATCTAAAAACTAAAAAACAACGTTAACATTAGGAATTTTTAATATTTAGTATGGCCCCCCTTCGGCTCTCACAACATGTTGAAGACGTTTTGGCATGGATTTAATTAATTTTTGGAGGTATTTTAGTGGAATTTTATTCCACTCTTCCAAAATAATAGCTTTTAGGCTGGCCTTATTTTTTGGGCTTCGTTTTCCGACCGCTTCCTTCAAATAAGCCCACAAATTCTCAATGGGGTTAAGATCAGGGCTCTGTGGGGGTGTATCTAGCACTTTTCCGCAGTTATATAACAGTCAGGTTGTCACATTAATCTCCTAATGCTTCGGATCATTATGTTGGTAAAACTGAAAATTAGGTCTGTTGTTGCAATAAAAACCAAATTTTTCCGCACTGGCTGTTAATAAATTGTTTTTTAGAATTTGCAAATAGTGAGTGGCATTCATAGTGTCCTCTATAAAAACAAGATCGCCGGCTCCAAGGCTAGAGAAACACCCCCACACCGCAAGTTTTCCGAATTTAATTGTTGGTATAAGGTTTTTATTTTGGAGGGCGATTAATGGCTTACGCCATACCCTGGGTGGGCCATGGTTATAAAATAGCATTATTTTACTTTCGTCACAGAATATGGTATTATCCCAATATTCCGGCGGTTCATTAATTTTGCTCAAGGCAAAGCTATAACGCTTTTCAATGTTGGCTGCCGAAAGTAGGGTTTTTTTCTAGCAGCTCTTGAACTGTACCTATGCCGTAGGATGGCCTGGCGTACGGTTTCGTGAGAAACAACAATGCCACATTGTTCTTCAAGTTCTGTAGCAAGATGTCTCAACGAAACATTGGGAGTTTCGTTGATTCTCCGCAGTATTAGGCGGTCTGCCCGCTTAGAAATCTTGTTTTTGCGACCACCTTTTCCCTTTTCTTCGAGTCTATCTTCGTTTTCTGCACGGTTGATTACATTATAAATAGTTTTCCGTGAAAAAACGGAAAACATTTTAACCAATTCTCCAACAGATTTACCCAATTGGTGATTATAGTAAATCAATTGGTTGACATCAAAGGACAATCTCTTTCCAGGCATATCGAAAAAT